>CM040245.1:204926697-205153249 GCA_022545495.1 Chrysanthemum lavandulifolium
GAAGAAAGCAACTTTGGCATGTAATGAATGTGGTAGTTATTAATTTGCGAACCATGCAAATTTGCATAACGAAACCAGGTAAACATTACCGACAAAGTTACAACTACATTACCCAACAAGAATTTACCTCCGCTTTCGATAACAAATCTTATGTAACTCTTTGCATCTGATAGTACGTAAAAAAAAGCGTATACATTCGATCCTAACCAACTCAGTGCAACGCACGGGCTTATAATGCCTCGTATATATAATTTTTGAGTTTTGTGCATTAAATTGAAGTTTTAATGATTAAATTTCAGATATTTGAGTTAGTATATACATAATTATTAAACTTTATATTTCTTTATCTATATAATTTTTGAGTTTTATGCATTAAATATTAATGATTAAATTTCATATATTTGAGTTAGTATATATATAATTATTAAACTTCATATAATTGAGTTTAATATATAATAAGAGTCACGTCATAAATTAGGTTAGTTAGTTTACTTTATCTTGATTTAATTATAAAACAAAAAGAACTAAAAAATAATGTGAATGCTTGAATGTGTATACAAAAACAACTTAGAACTATGTGCAGAAAACCAATTTAACTAGAATAAGTTTCAACCAAACTCATATGTAGATATCTTGATTCGGACTTTCAAAATATTTCAGAAAAAACCAAATTGGTCAACATAAACTAAATTGTTTTAGCATCAACCCGTTTGTATATACTCTGTCACTTACCCATACAATTATCAACCAAGCTCGTATGTAAATATTTTGATTAGGACCTCCGAAATATTTCAGAAAGAACCAATTGATCAACATAAAATGAATAATTTTAACATCAACCGTTTGTATATATTATTTCACTTACCCATACCTTGATATAAAAACGCGCTCTTGACATAAATAAGAGGTTTTCATTTGATAGGAAATAAACCCGTGCATTGCACGGGCCAAACTGACTAGTACTACTCATAAGCTCAAGTTCTTGAGGTTTTTTATGGCTACAAATTAAATGAGGAGATAAGAGAAAGAAATTCTTTTTTATAAATAAAAAAGCGTAGTCTTGGAATCTATATTTCAAACAAGCATACATGTATCTCTTACTTAAAAAACAAGCATATAGTTGGAAATGTTCCTTTATTACATGAACCTAAAGGCACGAACATACACAAGTATTTTGGAAACAAAGCTATGGAACAACAGACAAATAGAAATGCTTTAGACCAGAAATGATTGCTATCTTTGTAAGTGTTCAACCATTTAATGTACCATGCAAGCGTGGGGCAAACAGGACTTCTAATGGACTCACCATGGCGTTTGTTACTCCAGGGCTCTCAGTCATATCAACCCGTGCATCACCAGGAGTTGACATCTCAAAGTTTTGTAGCAGAGTGGCTAAAACCACATGTAACAATTGAAGTGCTAAGGCAATTCCAGGACAAGACCTTCTTCCCGCACCAAAAGGGATCAACTCAAAATCTGTCCCCCTAACATCTACATCTTTATGGTTCGGTGTTAGGAACCTCTCTGGTCTAAAATCACATGGATCAGACCATATCTTTGGATCACGATGGAGCTTCCAAATGTTGATTAATAGCCAAGTGCCTTTCGGAACATGGTAGCCAGCTACAGTGCAATCTTCAGAAAAGATTCTTGGACCTCCTAAGAATCCGGCTGGATATAGTCGGAAAGTTTCTTTTACTATAGCTTGCAGGTAGACTAGATTTTTGATATCGGATTCGTTTACTTGTCTATCATTCCCCACACACATCTCTAGTTCTTTTTGAGCCTTTCTTAAAGCGTAACGATTGTTCAGTAGTAATGAGAGTGCCCAAGTTAGCATGACAGTGGTTGTATCTGCGCTACTAACAATAAGAGACTAAAAGCATGCAAGTTAGTATGCATATATACATACGCATATAGTAAATGTAGTAAAAATATCAAGTCGTGGATGTGTTTAGGCATACAACTAAATTCATATATGTGTAGACAAAAACTAGGAATACAACCTAATTAGTTAGATCTTCAAATTTTATAGTTTGGCTTTTATGACTATACAAGCATCATAGCAGGCCAAGTATATATATATGCATATAAGTATATACGATAAAAGTAAGTCTGAACATTAGAACGCATATACGTATGGATAATTATATATTGATAGAAATAAATGAATCGTGATTATGTTTACCGCAAACAAAAAAAAGTACTCAGGGGGTACCTAGATTTTTTACTAATCATAACTAAGCTATAGAGTAACCCCAATCCTCGTACTTACCTCGTTACATAACACTAAGGGTGTCCATAATTTAATAATTATTCAACAATTCAACATATAATTGTTAAATTATGGACACTAGTATTATGTAACGAGTAATACGAGATGAGTTACTATAACAATTATGATTAGTAAAAAATCTAGGTACCCCCTGAGTACTTATAGTTATATACCTAGATAAAACCAGGGCATATAACATGAGGTTAAATCTCCAAGTTTGTTTTAGTACATACGCACCGTGCATGTGGCTTTAATGGTAGTATCAGCATCATATTCTGCCAAGTCACCTGCTTCTGTTACTTGTATCATTACATCAAGGAAGTCTTTTACCTCTGTATTATCGCTAGAAGACCTCTTTTGACGATGCTCTTGTAACCAGTTTTCAACCATGTAATCGAGTTCTCTAGCAACTCGTTTCATGGTCTTTTCATATCCACCAATATCCAACCAACCTAGAAAAGGAAGAGCATCTCCCACCACGAACTGCCCCAAATATTGAAACCATTCTCTCATTACTTCACGACGTTTGTTCATCTCCTCCTCATCTTCACCATCCAAAGCTCCAGTGTACCGTTTACCAGCAACCATTCTAAGCATTGTATTCATATTCAATTCCCAAAACCAATTCTTCATCTCAACTAACACTTTTACATCCCCATCTCTTTTTTCCCTAGAGCAAAGATCGAGTATATTTTTAATTGAGTTCTCTAGCTCATTTACTCTAACGTACTTAAGCTTCTCGAGCTGACTACTCGAGAACAACTCCGACGAAATGATTTTACGTATTCCTCGCCAATATTGGCCATAAGGAGCGAACGTGAAAGAAGCATAGTTATGTCCCAAAATCTTAGCTGCAAGGTATTTGGGGCGGTAAGAAACAATCACATCATGGGTTGTGAAGATCTCCTTGGCTATCTCCCAATCACTCACCAGCATGATTTTGCGTATGCCAAGCCGGACAGTGAAGATGGGTCCATATCGGTCCGCCATGGATGCTAAGGCTACATGAGGAAGACCAGATGAACCATTAAAAAGTTTGAAGTGGCCTATTATAGGCCATGCACCACTTGCTTCAGGTGCAGAAAGATTTTTTTTCGTGTCTTTGTAGATGAATGATAAGCAGTAGATGACTATAATTATGGCAAAGGCTTCAAGAATGAAAGTGTAATTTACATACAGATAGAAAAGATCCATGAAGGAGTTATTGATTTGGTTATGTTGAAGGATATTGTTCTTTTAAATTGATCAAATGTAAGCACATACTATTCGACTTTATGTAATTATCAACATAATATGAGTTGTTATTGATTAAGATATTTATCTTCTTTATAATGCGTTTAGGCCCTAAAATTAGAAGAACTTAAAATTCGATTTTTACTTTACTTTATTATGGAAGATATATTATAATGCGTGTAAAATTAAGATAAGGAGCTCCGTCGTGAGATGACGTGTGTCATTCTTATATTCTATTTAACTTTAACAACTTCGGCCAACTCCTAACCACCAAAAATTAAGGTAAGGAGCTCGATTATAAAATGACGTATCGACCTGTTAAAAATTCATCTTTATTTTCAAATTAAAATATTTTTTTTATCTACTTATTTATATTATAATCTAATTTCACCATATTTTCTAAAATTTTATGCTCTTTAATTCAACATCCATTTTAATATATTTTTATGAGTTTTTAGTTTTATATTTTAGTGGGTTTATTTTATTTTAATTCAAATTTTACAACTTTAATCTTTATTTTATTTATTCCAATCAATATAATCTTGATTAAATCAAATCATATCTTTTGGGGAGTGTTTGGCGTAAGAGATTGCGAGGGTATTTTATATGTCTGGGAATAATGATGTCGCGTGAAAGTTACAGATAACCCAAACAAACACTTACAACTAACACATATACATTCGAAGTATTGTGAAGCGAATTCACTAAGCAGGCGGCAAACACGTATAAGCTATCTTATCGCCGCATTGTCACCACGTCTCATCACATCACCACCTCAAACATTTGTTCGCTACAAAATAATAATCGGGTGCCATGCATTGCTGCATTGCGGTACCCTTCTAATATATATTAATGGATTTTGACAAAGTGAGAGGAACCGGTAAGATGAATTATTGAAATGAGAAGAAATTCTAACCATATACTCCGTATATTTTAATCGAAGAGTGAAAAATTATGAGGAGATGAATCTAAATTTGCAAATGCATCTAAATATTGTTGTTTTGAATTCTTCTCATCTTTCTCATATTAATTATATTTCTTATTTGATTTGATGCTAGCTATTGTGACAAATACATAGTTATCATGTAAAGTAAGGGTGGGTAAACTTAATTACAAATTTATTAATTTGTCATATATCTTTACTACATATAATGCATGTATCCTTAATCTTTAAACTTAAAATTTCTTAAATTTTAAGTAATGTCTAGTGCTTAATATACTTTTTACAAAACAAGTTTACATGACACTACTTTTTAAATGTGACAAGTTTTACTATTTGATCTATTGCAGTACTATCAATTTGTAAATATAAACACACTAACAAAGGAGAATCTTTTTATAAATGACAACCAATCACACAATTGTTTATGAATTTACAGAAAAAAAAAAGAAAGAAAGAAAGAACACGCGGTTTGCGCGGGTATTCGTCTAAGGCCACACGGTTGCAACCGATTCTATCAATTTTATTAAAAAAAAAACGCAAAAAAAAAACACACACAAAAACACATGGTTGCATCAAACAAGAACCACAAGTTCACAAGTATAATTATTCGTCGTTATATACCGTCGCTTTGCACGAATATTGGTCTAGTAAAAATAAAAGTATGCAAACTATTAAGCAACAACTAATCTATTACACAACTTAATTTTATAAAATACATTTAAAGAAATTCAACCATGCATAAGATGTCAAGGCCCTAAATAGATTATCAGTGGTCCAAATGGAAAAGTAATTGAAATTCAAAAAACAATGAATAAAGATGATGATGGTAATTAGAATATTAATGACAAGACTATAAAATGGTATAATGTTTAACACGTTCTTAAAGAATTAACCACGCATAAGATATCAGGGCCCAAATAGATTATGAGGGTAGTCTTCGTCAATTCTCTTAAAATGTAGAATTTTTGTCAAAATAGATGTGTCAAAATTATAAGAAATAAATAACCTTAAGAAAGTGGGTGTGATTTATAGAACTTTCGTGCTATAAAATTAAAAAGGGCTATTTTCCGGTTGTGTAAATTTATTAGAAAAATAAAATGGTATCTTTTTCTACAAAGTAAACCGTGATAAGTACTAAATTTGTATGATATATCTTTTTATCATATTTTTTTCAAATTTAAATGTGACACAAAACCTAATTCTATCACATAAATACCTCGCATTTGGCATTGCATCTACACAATCCCTACTATACCAAGGGATGCACATGAAAACAAGTCTAAGGTTTGAATTCGCAAAACACTAAAAGGTAAAAAAATTGCCTTAACTTTGTTTCTTACAGACAAATTCTCAATTGAAATTAAAATTATATGTATACAAGTGTTATTGGTAAAATAGTTTCAGAACCAACAATGAAGCAAGAAATCGTCAATGATATTTGTCCCATTCATGGAATTTGATATACAAAACATAAGATCAGATGCAACATAAAGAAAGCAACAATCTTTATATTAATGACAAAGAACAGGGTGAACACAATAAAGACTTCATAAGCTCTCGATGCGAGCTGCAAACATCTTCTTTCTTTGTTTCTTGAATTTTATTATGCATGATATAAATTTATATTTCATTAATATATTTACAAGTTGAACATATATTTTTGTTAAATTCACTTTTGCATCGATAAATGTAAGAATATAATAATATGATTGATATTATTGATTGTAATTGATTGTCATTGATTGACTAAAGACACATACAGTACATGCATATATAGAGTGATAACCCTAGAGAGAGATGTGGGCTTGAGCTCATCATACAATAATATACGACTAACACTCCCCCGCAGTTTGAGCGGCGAAATCGTGAAAGCTCGAACTGGAGATTAAAGCTAATAAACAATAAACTAAAGCAAGTAAATAAATGTTGATGAAAACATTCGACAGCAAGCGGAAACATCTTCAGCAGCAGGCAACAAACCGGATAAACCAAAGTATCCGTACCAAACAGGATAAACCAAAGTATCCCTTTTCAAAGACGAGATAACGAAAGTTGGTTCTAAAACTTCAACCCCCAAAGAACCTTCCAAACAAACGAGGCGTGTTTTTCCATAGAAAAACATAAAGATCCACTTTTTTTTAGAAGATAGAGAATGGAGGTGAGGAAAGTGTCTGATGAAGGTGAGTAGAAGAGAAGGCAGCGTAGCAGGAGAGAAGACAGTAGAGGTTGAAGGAGAGGCAGCGGAAAGATTTTTTTCTTTTTTTTACAGTCGTCTCGGGAATTGATACCCTGGATTCGACACCAACAAAAGTCGTCTCGGGAATTGATACCCTGGATTCGACATAAACAAAAGTCGTCTTGGGAATTGATACCCTGGATTCGACATAAAACAAAAGTCGTCTTGGGAATTGATACCCTGGATTCGACATAAAACAAAAGTCGTCTCGGGAATTGATACCCTGGATTCGACATATTTTTTTTTTTTTTTTCACCACATATTTTTGCTTTTGCTTTTACCCCACTACAATTTATTTCCACTCACCAAACAAATCCATCACTTCATCTCCAACACTTTTGGATCTATTACTTTTTCTTGTCTGCACATCTTTTGCATCGAGAAGATTAGTTTGAATCGGCTCCACCAATATTTTATAAAGTTCCCTTTTCTATTAACAAATCTCAATCTTATAAACCCCAATCACGAGATCTAATCTATCGATATATATATATATATATATATATATATATATATATATATATATATATATATATATATATTTTTTTTTTTTTTTTTTTTTTTTTATAATGTGAAATCCTAGCAGCCGTCAACATCTCCAAAATCGCGTTCGAAAACACTTACCATCGTCTACCTTGCCGGAATCTGGGTTGGATATAGATGGTTTTGAAATCTTTTCAGATCGGTGACGGAACACAGCAGCGATAGATGCAGCAAACAAGGTTGGTTTCTTCATGTTTGGTGAGGGGACAAGATCTCCGACAAAACAGCGAAGAAGAAGAGGAGGAATAGAAGGAGGAAAGAGTTGGGAAGTGACGGTGAAACAAGTACCAACAGTTGACTAGAACAAACAATCGATTGGCAATCAACATATACCAACCATTGACAGAAGAGAAAAGAAAAGGTTTAAAAGGGAGCCCTCCGAACCTCCGGCGTGAAGCCGGCGACCGGAGGCGGCGGAAGCAGTGTTGTTTAAGGTTTTGAGGTAAGACCGATTAGCTCTGAAACCATGTAAGAATATAATAATATGATTGATATTATTGATTGTAATTGATTGTGATTGATTGACTAAAGACACATACAGTACATGCATATATAGAGTGATAACCCTAGAGAGAGATGTGGGCTTGAGCCCATCATACAATAATATACGACTAACAATAAATTCGACGGGTCTAATGACTTCGGGTTGTGGCGTGTGAAGATGCGGTGTTTATTAATTCAACATGGTTGGGAGGCTGCATTAGATCCATTCGAAAAACCATGGCGGACACTCAAAGACTACGGCGTTGAAGACGGATCTCTAAAAGAAAACACACAATGCCTTACTCTTGTGCTTAGATAATTAGGTTTTGAGGTAAGTCAACAAAGAAGATTCTGCGGCAAGAGTTTGGTTAAAGTTAGAAACTTTGTATATGACAAAGTCTTTAGCCAATAAAATGTACTTGAAGAAGAAGCTGATTGTTACTACATGCATTCAGGTAAGAAATTATCTGAACATATAGATAAGTTTAATAAGTTGATCGGTGACTTGGAGAATATAGATGTTGATATTGAGGATGAAGATCAGGCACTCATGTTACTTACAACATTACCACATTTATATGATAACTTTGTGGAGACATTGCTCTATGAAAAGGAGTCTCTCACTTTATAAGATGTCTTATCTACCCTCAATTCACGGGAGTTTGTGGCGATGGTTGTGTTGTTGATGTGTTTATATTTTAGAGTAAATTGCAAAAATTATTCTTGTGGTTTGGTCAAATTGCATGTTTAGTCCTTATGGTTTAGAAATTGCAGGCGACCTCTTTGTGAAGAAACTTTGGGTCCGTTTTCGTCCCTGACCAAAGTGAAATGACTGGCATACCCTTGTCTCAATTTCATCTTTAATTTTTTTAATCTATCTAAACCAAAAGTTTATATCCTAAGATTGCGGGTATGTTTGGCGCAATGGGCTGAGACTTTTATTATAAGCCAAAGTTGAAATTTGTATTTTTATAAACTTGTTTGGCAAATGGGCTTAAGCTTAGGCTTATTATTGCAAAATTACTAAAAGGACATAATTAAATGAGTTTTTGTATATATTAGATATTTTTGTGGGTAAATAAGTAATTTATTGTTTAAAAGCCTCGGGTTAAAATTGTTAGCCCTTTTTATGAGGCTAAAGTTTTAAGCTCTTTTTATAGGCTTATAATTTCATAAGCCTGCATGACAAACGAGACTTATTTTATAAGCCGGCTTATTTTAAAAGCCCAAGTCCCATAAACCCTTCGCCAAACATAGCCTGCATTCTCAATGGTGATTTTTCCAAAACACAAATACCACTAAAAAAATAAATCTTCAACAAGCCTAATCTTTTCAAATCTATTCAACATCTTCAAACTAAAACAGTCAAAGCAAAAACACAACCCTATGAAACGAGATCTGAAGTCGAGAAGAAACCAACATACAAAAGAACCGGTTCTGAATTTGTGGGTTTTGAGGTGTGTGACATAGATGGATCTTGATTACGGCGGTGGTCGGAGATGGTTGGATTGGTACTTGGAAAAAGAATTACATGCTTATAAAGATCAATGTGTGTGTGTAACTTTGACAAATTAAAGAACCCGAGTGGACCCAAATCCAACTAACCCGAGTTTAAATAGGGTTGGGTTTGAATATTTTATTTTTAGCTTTTATTCAACTTTGACCCGACCTAATTTGACTCAAACCCTATCAACCCGACCTGATTTACAATCATATATGTAGCAATGTTGATTTTAATGTAATTATTCTTTGAAAAAAAAAACCGGAGCTAAATTACCTATAGATATTATGGAAGGGAGTGGCATGTTATTAAATTCCCCCCCCCCTTATTAAATAGTGTTTCTGTTCTCTGATATGGGTTGCATCGTTGTTAGCCCGTTTGGTTAGCGCGACCCATTTTTATGTTAGCGTATACCACCTTTGCGTTTCTTCCTGACACACTGTAACCTACTTTTCTTCCCAACCGACTTGCTCTTGACCGGCGATTTCTACGCACCAGGTTTGCTATTTCGTGTTCGCTTACATATATTGGATTTGTATACAGTGTTACTGTTTTTTTTGCTTATTAGCATCTTCATGTTATGATTACGGCTGGAATTTCGTTTTCTTTGTGTTAACGTTTTTTTTGCTGCCTGCTCTAGTTTAAGATGTATGAGAATCATGCTCTTCCTTATCTAGGCCTGTTATCGGTTCATTTTCTCTTTTGTTCTTTATTGGATTATGTTGTTATAAGTATGAGGACCAAATCAAAGGCGTGTCCTAATAATAAGTGTGCCGGGTTGTCTGACGTATTGGATGATCGGTATCTCAACCCTGCTGAAGATCATGTCTTGGTAGCTGACTCCTCACTATTAGGTAATCATGTATCGTATCTGCAGCAGCCAGACAAGGTCGGTTTGTTGGATACTGACTTGGGTTAAGTGGATGGTGTTTCTGTTGCTGATATTGTTAGACCATCTCAGTTTCATCAGACAAATGAATGCGCACAGGTTTTGGAAAATGACAATTCTGAGATAACTACGCCCTCACCTTATACTACCACATCCTTTGCGCCTGATTCAGCTTTGTTATCCCGGATTTTCTGTCTCATGATTTACCCGCGATATCATCTGCAGGTATACTTCGTTTATGTCTGCTACGCGCTTTTGTTTTGGGGCTACCAATGTACGTGCGTGTATTTGCATTAACTTTCATTTTTTTACCAGCATTCTTATGTTGTTGCAGGTTGTACGACGCGGGTACGACCACTGCACTTTCAGCCTCCTGTTACTCGGTTGCCACTTTTGCCCCTTTCGTCGGTCCCATCAACATCTGCCTCGCACACACCATTGTTTGGATCTACGGGCTCGGACTTAACTTCCGTTGTGCTTGATTTTCAGGCTGGTGTTGTTGATCAAAACCATTATCCAATTTTCTCTGTTGGGCTGCAATTATTGGGGAATGATGTTTTGCAGCACCGTTATGTGGTTCACCCACGCAGAAATGTTAGATCGTCTGCGGGTATAGTTATTACGGGTTTCGACTGTCTGTTAGAGTCTGCTCAACCAAACTTGCGTGTGATGGCCACCGGTGACTTTAAAGGAAAGGGGAAGGCTAAGGTTGATTACGGCTCTAGCATGGATGTTCAGTCTACCTACGAACGATCATTCATGGATGTGGAACCACCGCTGGTTCGTGTACCAGGTTAGTCTGACTTTTCTTCATACGTGCGCTCTTTCTTTATTGCTATTGCTTCTTCGCATGTGCTCATGACATATTATAGATTTTAAGTATTTCCATCTTATGTTTACTATGTCTCTGTTAGATGAAGACGTGCTGGATTTCGAAACAACGGGTCCATCCATTGACGATGACACGTTGGATTATGTGTTAGATGTTGTTGGACGCGACCCGACCATGTCATTTTCTCTGCCGGTTTCTCACACTCAGTGTCAGCCACCAGTCACTTCCTATGACATGGGTATGTTATTACGTGCTTTTGTTTGCGTTGCTACCGTTTTTTTTGGGAGCCTGTATTGGATACTAATAAACGGTATGTCACGTATGTGAGTGTTGCAGATCTACACATCAGTGCAGCTCCATCGCATTCAGCCATGTCATTTACATTCTCCCAGGGTCCATCTCAGAGACGGAAATACAACGACGATTTGTGCCGCAGTTTCATTAAATGATTTTATCCTATACAATCACTTTCTTTTTGCCTCCTCGGTAACTTGCGCCATGTATATGTTCGCTAAACACACGCAATTTTAAAGTGTCTTGCTTTTTGTGACTCGGTTTTTTCGGCGGACCACACTAGCCATTCGCTAACTTCACGCCGTATTGGTTAAAACATGCCTGGTAGATGTCACACACGCTTACTTGCGTAAAACAGAGTTAATGTCAACGAACTACATTTACATCTTAGAGTTTGTGCCGCCCATTAAAAAGGTTTCTGGTGTGAGTTTATGAGGCTAAGATATAGTAACTCTGATGTAAATATTATCTAATTCTCCATATATTTATTTCCATTTTCTAACCTTAGATGCATACTCTTGGATATGTCGCAGTCTCCCCTGTATGCACACTGGCGTCCCCCAGATTTCAACAACAGGAGCCAGTGGTTGCTGCGCATACACGACCACCAAGAGCAGGTATTGTATTCATATATTCAATGGTGGTGGGCTTGATAGATGTGAGTTGAATGATTATGAAAATAAGTCCATAATAAGTAGCTGAATTTTATAAATTATATAGAATGAAATTACTATTTTTTTTAAAAACAGATGGAAGGTAACAGAATTTAGATGTTATTGTATTTGGAAATGAGTTAGTTGTGTTAAAAATGGAGAGGAATAATAGAAAGACAGTGGAAGACATGTGAAAAATATTGGTTTTATAATAATCACGGATGTGGGTGCCGTGACTAAAAATATTATGACTGTTCTATGCTTTCTGTGTTTTCCTTCCCGCTAATTTCGGTAACCTAATATTACATGCATTATGTTCAAGGTGTTGCAGAACATCCCGTACATACACCTGCGGAACGTGAAACTGAGCAACGTGCTGTGCCATCTGCTCCACACGGAAGGCCAGCTTCAAGACGCGGTCTGTTTATATACATGTCTTTTTATTGGGTCTTACGATTTTCAGTTGTGGTCTTATGTAACCAGTGTATGTATATTAAGGTTCTTATGCACGTGTTTCCTAATTGGTTGGTGTGGTTTCTCCAGTACGTACCAGGAAGCGTCGTCTGTTTGTTGCTCATGAAGATGATCCGCCTAACGACACTACTATACGTACGCAAGGTTTGTCCAGCTCTTTTAGGCGTCGTGTCATTTTTAGATTTCGTATCTAATGTTCGTGTCTGTTTCAACAGGTCCTCCTACGCAATATAAATCGTTTGAAAGTTGCACCTACAGATGCAGTGATTGTCAGGCGTTGTTTTGGCTTGACGAGCGCATTGTCAGCCGTTCCACAAAAACAAGGCCCGTATATCATCGTTGTTATCTTGGTGGCCGGGTGAAAGTATACATGCATTCTCAATATTCTCCCTATATCAGTCACCTTTTTTCAGATTGTCGTTTTATGGACAATATCAGGGCATACAATCAAATGTTCTCCATGACATCTTTAGGTGCCACTGTTGACGAGTCTGTTAACAATGGTCGTGGTCCGTACGTGTTCAAAGTTTCGGGCCAGATATATCACTGGATTGGGGGTTTGTGTCCTCCGGAGAATAAGACGCCAAGGTTCTTGCAATTGTACATTTATGACACACAAAACGAGGTGCAAAATAGATTAAGCCATTTCACGGGTGACGATCGAAGGCAATTAGATCCGCAAATAGTTGATGGGTTGATCCATTTCTTGGATGCACATAATGCATTAGTTCAACTTTTCAGGACGGCTAAGGATAAAATGCTGGCCCACGATATTCCCGAGTTTAAGGTTCGTGTTTTTGGCGTTATTGGTAGGAATCAGTACGAGCTTCTGACGTCGGACTCGATTGGGGCGATTGTTTATGACGGCGGTCCAGAAACAGGCACGGATTTTGATGTCGTTATTGAAAAACGGCTGCTGATCCTCAACGCATAAATAAGATGCACCCGTGTTACATGGCTTTTCAGTTCCCCTTATTGTTTGTTTACGGTGAGCAGGGCTATCATGTCAACCTTAAACTAAATAACATCAGCGACGATGACGCAGGCACCAAAAAACATGTCGATAAATGCCTACTATGCTTACCAGATTCATGACCGCTTTGACCGTTATAATTTGCTGACTCGCGGCGGGAGACTGTTTCAACAATACGTTGTTACGGCGTATTGTAGTATAGAACAGTCCCGTACTGACTTTCTAAGACACCATCAGGATGACATAAGAGGGGAGTATCTCTCGGGTCTGTATGATGCCATAACAAGGGGTGATCGCGATGGATAAGATGTGGGCTCCCGGATTATTCTGCCGGCTTCATTTACGGGAGGCCCTCGGTACATGTATAGTCACTACCTTGACGCACTTTCTATTTGTCGAGTTCATGGAAACCCATCCATCTTTGTGAATTTTACGTGCAATGTCAAATGGCCAGAAATTGTAGAATATATGGAAGCGTTTCCACAACTGAATGTTGGCGACAGACCGGACATTGTAGATCGCGTTTTTGAGCGAAAGATTCATCAGTTGATCAAATATGTTCGGGATCGGGAACCTTTTGGGAGATTTCTGCTGGTCAGTTAATGTAACCTTTTCACACTGCCAATTGTATACTTAAATTCTATTCGATCGTTACATACTTTCTGGCTTACGTTTACAGTTGGGTGCATACATGTAACCGGTATTCTTATCTCTGTTTGCAGTCCTGTATACAGTCGAATTTCAGAAGCGGGGATTGCCACACTGCCATTTACTTCTATGGGTTAAGGGCCGGCATAAGGTTACGAGGGACTGTGATGTTGATCAATATATATGTGCTGAGTTACCTGATCGCGCTACACATCCACAGGCATACAGAGTTGTTTCTGAATTGATGATGCATGGTCCATGTGGTGTCGCGTTTCCTAATGCTCCTTGCGCAAAACCTAAAGGTGGCTGCAAAAAGCACTTTCCTAAAGACTACTGCTCAAATAACTACGTAGACAAGAATGGTTACGTGCACTATAAACGCAGAGATACAGGTGCCACTACGGTCAGACAGGGTGTTCATTTGGATAATTCTTACGTTGTCCCTTATAATCTTGAATTATGCTTGGTGTTTTACGTGCATATTAACGTTGAATATTGCGGGTGGACGATGCTTATTAAGTATCTGTTTAAGTATATTTCAAAGGGTACAGATAGAATCATTGCCCGTGTTGTGAGACCAATCGGAGAACCACGAGGTGCATCCAGTTCAGAGTCTCAGCATGGAACATCATCGCGCAGCCAAAGTATATGTGTGGATGAAATTAAGAATTTTATAAACGCGAGGTTCATAGGTCCTCATGAGGCCTGCTGGAGGATTTTCAACTTTGATATCTATCATAGGCAACCTGCCGTTCAGATACTGGCAGTGCATCTGGAAAATATGCAGCGGTTAACATTTAGAGCCGGTCAGCGGCTTCAGTCCATCGTTAATGATCCCCACTACAAAAAACAACCCTTACTGAATGGTTGGAATTTAATAAGCATTTTACTTTTGGCCGGCACCTGACATATTTAAACTTCCTAAAAGAATTTGTCTGGAAGAAAACGGAGCGTGAATGGTCACCGAGAGTGAACAAGCAAGTCCCGTCTATTAGATAGCTGACGTACATACACCCAGGTTTAGGAGACCTATATTACCAACGGATGTTGCTTTGCCATCAGAAAGGATGTCAATCATTTCCGGGCATACGTACAGTTAACGGTCACGTGCATCCTACAAATAGATCCGCCTGTGAGGCATTGGGTTTGTTAAGTGATGCCATGAATGGCTGACTGCGCTGGAAGAGGCAGCCATATCGGCGACGTCAGAAGAACTTCGTACATTATTCGTTCAGTTATTGATTTTCTGCGACGTGGCAGAACCGGAGGTTCTGTTGAATACTTTCTGGGAACAGATGTCGCATGATATTCCTCTCAGGTTGTCGCAAATATTATCCATTCCACTAAAGCACATGAACGAACCTGAGCTTCGAGGCGGTGTTCTTTATGAACTTGAGGCAGCTTTAGGTTTCTATGGTAAGTCGTTGGTAGATTTTGGGTTACCGATGCCGCCTCAGGGACTGTTGGATATGTTGCAGAACCGTTTAGTTATGGAAGAAAAATGCTATGACATATCGGAGTTAGCAGCAGAAAGAGATGTATTGATTCCACAGTTGAACGCTCAGCAGAGAGAAATATTTGATCTAATTGTTAATGCAGCGCAGAATAAAAGGCAGGAATTGATATTCGTCTATAGCCATGGTGGCACCGGAAAGACTTTCTTATGGAAAGCAATAATATGCACATTGCGGGCTGAAGGCAGCATTGTTCTAGCCGTTGCTTCTTCGGATATAGCATCACTATTATTGCCATCTGGGAGGACAACTCATTCGAGATTTAAGTTACCGTTTGAATTGACTGACCAGTCTACGTGCAATGTCCGCAAGAAAACACAAATCGCGGAACTGCTAAGGCAAACAGATTTGATCATATGGGATGAGGCTCCCATGAACGATCGTAGGTGTTTTGAAGCTTTAGATAGGATAATGCGTGACGTGCTGGATGAGCCGGACGCCGTGTTCGGCAGCAAACCAATTCTTTTGGGTGGTGACTTTAGACAAACCCTGCCCGTGAAAAAAGGGGTTCCAAAAATGATATTATTGCATCTTTCATTTATGAATCCTATCTGTGGCAATCTTTTAAACTATTTGTTCTCACACGAAACATGCGTCTTAAACGTTCAGGCTTAAACGATCAGGAATATATGAAGGTGGACTGTTTTTCGAAATGGCTATTGGCTATAGGAGATGGTGATATTGGAACCCCTGACTCTGAGGATCCAGAAAATGCTTTGTGGGTGGACATACCGAGGAGCATTGTATAAGGATTCGGATGAAGCGCAGATGGAGTTGGTCAGGTTCATATATGATGACGATACTTTACAGAGACCAACGGCGGAAAAATTACAAAAAAAGCCATTGTGTGTCCAAAGAACGAGATGGTTGATGGTATAAACGGGAAAGTCTTGCAGATGCTACATGGAGAGAGTACCGTTTATACGAGCGACGATGAAGCTGTGCCGCATGGAGATGATGGTGGTGCTGCAGAATTGCTTTATCCTACAGATTACCTAAACACGCTTTCGTTCCCGGGTTTGCCACCTCACAAACTCCATCTCAAGATCGGGGACACAAATCATGTCATTACGAAATCTAAACCTTGATGGAGGACTTTGTAACGGAACTAGAATGATCGTGACGCAACTGCTGACTAAAATCATAGAAGCAAAAATTATCACTGGAACAAGAATTGCTCAGAAAGTATTCCTTCCAAGAATAATGCTTACAAGTAAAGACGAGAAGCTCCCATTCTTATTTAAATGCAAGCAGTTTCCAATTAGAATTTGTTATGCGATGACGATTAATAAAAGCCAGGGTCAGTCATTGAAACGCATAGGTGTTTACCTTCCGGATCCTATCTTTGGGCATGGCCAGTTATACGTAGCACTCTCGAGAGCAACATCTCCAGAAGGACTGAAGATACTGATCAAGCGATATGACAACCAGGCACCTAACACTACGAAAAATATTGTTTATAAAGACCTCCTCACTAAAATTAATGTTCTTTTCGATTCCGGACATTTTCTCATCGTCTATAACCTGGCAACGTTTATTTTAAACATGTTTTTAGATATTAAATATTCGCCATTGTTTTCTTTATATTTTTTGGACTAGCTGTTTCTATACTGCGTCACGTAACTCAAAATTTATCTTACACCCCAAAAAAAGGTGCCTCCTTTTATTTGATCATCCAACCACAAGTTTGTACTGATTCTAAATGTTTTAGCACCATCTATATACGCAAATACCATTTATTTTAATCATGCATACTCTTTTTTGCTGACTTACATGACTACCCAATGTGCATCTTAGCTTATGACATTGCTGACACACTATATTCTTTAGCGCATCTGAAATAGTGTATCTTATAAACCCGCCATGTTGCTGCTAACATTATTTATCGCAGATGGTATCCATACGTCTACGCAACCCATATACATACTCATTCAGATATACTCACAGATATATACATAAATATGATTACTTTCTACATTTCATCATTTATGCATATACTAAACACCTCATACTATCAATTCCTACATTTCATCATGTTTTACGGACTTATTCTAGCGGGTGTCTAAAAAAAGGTCATGCTTTCTATATTGTTTAGCCTGCATACTGTATCTAGGCACATTGATCCAGTCAGCATGAATATTGACCACTTGATTCACACATGATGATACAGTTATTGTAGCATAAGCACAATATTATTTTGCGCATCACATTTGGTCACTACTGTAATAAATATGTACGCTACTTTCTTGAGCATGTTACCTGTATGCAGGCTGATGTCGACCGACCCTGATCCACTTTCACCTCAAATGGAAAAAGGCAAAGCCATAGTTGTAGAATCAGATGTTGTTAACCTTGCAGATATTAAGCCAACGACGCTGAATAAAGCCATTGAAGTTAAAGTATATCGCAAGTGGATCTCGAAAACTATTCCAGACCTCACTCCAACCAAGTATTGCTGCATCATGCTGGATAGACAGGTATGAATCGTTAAACCAAAATACGCTGCCAAATTCATACCATTACTATAATTGCACATCCATTTATTAACATTTACGGCATTGTGATAATAATAGGGTCGCTCTATTCAGGCCAATATCGAACTGAAAGATGTTGAAAAGTATAACGCGCTCCAAGTCAATTCGGTGTACTGAATTGTTGGTTTTGGATCTCAGAGTACTGACAGGTGGCAGCAATTTGTCAGCAACAACTACACGCTTCTATTTGGAAAACTGACACAGATCACTGCCATCTCTGATCAGCGCTTTCCAGAACACTATTTTGAATTCGTTGCCTTCAATGAGCTAGGAAAAAATGTTGATACGAAAGATCCAACACTAACAGGTACGTTATATTTTAACACGTTCTTTATACAGCAGTCTCTTATTCTAACTGATAAGCACATTCCCAGATTGCATTGGGTATGTACGTACTCTGGGAAAAGTCAAAGGAGCAGGGGATGCTACTACAAACAGAACACGTAGAATGAAGGTGGAGCTTCAAAACCTCAAGTAAGTAAAAACATACGCATATAATATAAATGTCAGTGACCATTTATAAGCACCAACATTCTATTTATGGCAACGGCCAGAGTGTCCCGTTAACTTTGTGGAATGAGCTTGCAACGGATTTTCCGATGCAGACTTACCTGGAGTTGCAACAACCGGTTGTCCTGGCGGCAAGTTCCTGCTACGTTAAAAGATATGCAGGTATACAGGAGTGACCGTCTAATGTTATAAGCTGTCACAGAGTTATTTATCTAACCCGTCCATGTCTTTGTAGCTACGGGTGCTTTGCAGCTTGCATCAACTCCCGTCACACACGTTTACCTTAATCCCAACGTGCCAGAGACCGCGCATATATTGGTTGTGTAAGCATCGCCATCATTTTGATGTGGCAAAATATAGAGGGCCCACTATAACTTCTAACGCAGATATTAACGCACAAATACAACGAGCTATTAGGGACAACGCCGCTGTTGGAGTATCAGCCGTATACAGAAACCACAACTGAGTCAGAAATACCAAACAATAAAGTGGATTTGAAAACATTACTAGCAATTAATCCAGAGACGCACAAGGTAAGAAAAATATTACTCTAAAATATAATACAAATACCATTGCTGTTGATCGTCGATTACATGATGCAGGGTGTCCGCTTTACTGTTGAAGCCACATTAGCGAGGATTGATACAACAACTACATGGTATTTTAATAAATGCGATGTATGTGGCAGGGGTTTAGACGCTAAAAATCCGCATTGGCAGTGCCATGAGTATGGCACCCAACCGGTTCCGGATTATAGGTGCACCCTAAACCCAAGTAAAACAAAACAAACCAGTAGTGCACGTAATACAAACCGACCCGCATGTATATACCAAGTTCTATCAGAAAACACGTGCAGATTGCGACTTTTGCTTTCTAGCATCCTCCATATATGTTGTGGTTTTACAGTTGCCACTATCTCCGTGTGTCACCTACAACTACCAAACTAAGTCATGCAGTCGATAACTGATCTACCTTAGTCTTTACATGGTCACTTCATAGTTAATTATAACAAACATACATTAACCAAAAAAAAACATGCCGGACTGTGTTTTCGTATGTGAACATATCTACATTATGGTTAACCTAATATGCTTAACTAGACGTTCAATCACCAGCATACCACTCTTATTATTGTTTATGTTATGTAACATGCCCAGATGATTTATAAGGGAATATTATTTTGCTTTAATCCTGATTCCCATTAGAAGGACATTTGCAAAGCTAAATATAACGAAGCTACTTTTTAAAGAACAGTCAATTACCATAGTTAACACTTGCACTACCCACTTCTAAAGTACAATCCATTATAAGAAATGTGTAAAACAATAAACCGTAAAAACGTTTATTAATATTTTGCGATCTCTTTGTGTTTTGTTGATAACAAATATAATGTTATCTTAAGTACAATTATAAGGATACATGTTATTTTTGTAAAGCATTTACATATAGCCATTTAAATACAAAAATGTTGTAATTAATTATTTGTTGTAATAGTTTATTAGGATGGGTAAAAACCACAACCCATGGACCATAACCCATGGATCATAACCCATACCCAAGTTGGCTAGATACAATGTATACTTTAGATACATTGAATCTAAGGAAAACCCATGGACCAACCCATAACCCATGACCCATAACCAAAAAACCCATGGGCAAAGAGGAGAGTCCCACGGATCCCTAGGATTACACTAGACGGATCCCAGTGGGAGGGATCCGTGGGATCCGGGGAACAGTGGAAGAAATTGCCTATAAATAGAGAGCCATTTCTTCATTCTAACTCACCCTCTTCTTACTAAATCTCTCAAACACTCTCATTCTCTTCTAACATATAGATCACTTGATCTAGAGAGTTGTTCTTCTTCTTTCTATTGTGATTCTCATATAGGTCCTTCTCTAAGGCGAGATCACGAGCATTCTACAAGTCATCCAAGCAAGGGTCCTTGATTGATTTGTCACCCGCAAGATTTTTGTAGCAAAGATCTTGTATTTGATATTTCACATATTTGTTGTGTAATAGTCGTGTTGGTTTGGTCCACCGTGTTACGGACTCGGTATTTAGCTTTGTACCGAAAAAGGTGTAAGCAACGCTGTGAAGGCTTCTCCGCCAAGTGAAGGAGTTTGTTGACATAGTGCTTGAACTCTCGAGTAGGTGACTCGGGAGTGGAGTAGGCAAGGAAGGTGTCCTTGTAGCCGAACCACTATAAATCGGTTGTGTCATTTCTATCCCTTTGCTTTACTTTATTTACTTGCTTTATCATTAGATCTATACTTTCTCTACATCCATAAGATCTCACATATTAACGAATCTAAAGTTTTTGAAACTAACTTAAAATCGGCAAAACTATTCAACCCCCTTCTAGTTTTCCACAATTGGCATCAAGAGCTAAGTTTATAAAAGTTTTAAAGTAAAATTGTATTTTAAAAACTTTTCGATCACTATGGGTTTTGAAAATTATAAGGAAGGGCAATCTATGCAACGACCACCACTACTTGAAACTAATGGTTTTATATATTGGAAAAATAGATTCAAACGTATGTGAAGTCTAAAGATATTGATCTTTGGTACATTATTGTTGAAGGCGATTTTGAGGCTACCTCAAAAGATGATAAAGGAATTTAGTTAACATACCTCATGATAAACTAAATGATGAAATGAAGAAAAGCTTTCTAAAAATAGTGAAGCTAAAATGGTTTTATATAATGCTTTACCGAAAAAGGAATTGAAAGAATTTCTATGCTTAAAACCTCTAAAGAAATTTGGAATTCTTTAGTTGTAACTCATCAAGGTAATCAACAAGTTAAAAATAATAAAATTGATTTATTTGTTCAACAATATGAACAATTTTCAATATCGGATGAGGAAACTATAGATCATTCATTTGCTAACTTTAATACTATTATTACATCTTTACAAGCACTTGATGAATCTTTTTCTAGCCGTAACCATGTTAGGAGATATCTAAGGGCACTTCCATCGAAGTGGAGATCCAAGGTGACGGCGATCGAAGAGTCAAAAGATTTGACAATCCTCACCCTTGATGAACTCATAGGCAACTTAAAAGTCTACGAGCTTGTCCTTGCTAAAGACTCCGAAGCCTCAAAGGTGAAAGAGAAACACAAATCTCTTGCCCTTAAAGCCAAAAAGGCTTCAAGCGATGAAGAGAACTCCTCTTCGAGTAGTGACGACGAGGAGTACGCTATGGCGGTAAGGGACTTTAAAAGTTCTTTAGAAGAAAGGAAGATACGCCAAACAACCGTATGACGATAAGAAAGGCTTTCGGAAAAGCAAAGAGGACGAGAAGCCAAAAGATGATCGTACTTGCTTTAAATGTGGGGACCCAAACCACTTTATTAGTAAGTGTCCCAAACGGGATGATCAAAAGGCGCTCGTGAGCTGCACGTGGGGAATGAGCGACGAGGAGGACGAAGAAATTTGTCTCATGGCAAATGACGAGGTATGTCACGAATACTATAGTAGCTCATCACTTGATGACGACTCATTGCATAATGAATATGACAAATTATGCAATATTAGCTTAAAACTAATTAACAAAAACAAGCTTTTAAAAAGTCAAAACCAACGCTTAGATAAAGAAGTCATAGAATTAAAAGCAAAACTAAAACGCTTAGAAAAGGGTAAAATAGCAAGTGGTGAATGTGAACTTTATGCTCAACTTCAAACACTAGTTGATCAACTAGATTCTAAAATTGCTAGAATGAGTACGAATACTTTAGATATGATATTAGATAGTGTTAAAACCGCAACAACCAAAAGGTTTAGGTATTCAACAACTTGATCCATCAACTAGTGAAAACAAAGAAACACAATTTGTTAAGGCACTAGAAAACCAGCCATCGTTGTGGCGGATCCCACGGATCCCATCAAAAGGGAACCGCTAGTGTTAAGCCGTGGATCCGTGGGTCTCATTGTAGCAAACAAAGGGTAATAACGTAGCTTCTTCATCTAGAACTGAGTTTGTTATCGTTAATAGGAAGAAACCAACTCATGTCACCACTAGACAACCACCTCCAAAATATAATCCTACTTTTGCAAGAAACAAAGCTCCATCTTTCTCAAAACCTAATCCATCTAGGAGACCTAATAATGTTTACCCGAGAAGTAACCATCAAATGGGATGGAACCCAAATATGCAAAATGGTTTTCCCTTTCAAAACTTTGCTCCATGGAATGCATACTCATCTTATCCATACATGTCTAACATGAATGGAATGTTTAACACTAATGGACCCATGAACAAATGGGGACCAAACTTTTGAGTTTATTATTTTCTTAGGTGTGCTTAAAGGTCGACCTAGACCCGGATGAATGGGTCAAGGATAGCGGGTGCACGAGGCACATGACCGCAATAAAGATCTATTCTCCACATATGAATCCTTCAATGGAGGTAATGTGGTGTTTGGAAATAGCAAAGTAGAATCATCGGTAAAGGTACGATTTCTAACAAATCTCTAACCATTAACGATGTGTGTCACGAGAAAACCTAAACTTTAACCTCTTAAGTATAGGACAAATATGTGATAAAAGTGCAATGTACTTTTTACCAAACCGTAGTAAGATATTAAAAATGGCATAACCATAGGAAGAGGTATTAGGAAACATGGAGTCTATGTCATTAAAATTGGTAATGAACCTAAAGACAAACTATGTCTTACCTCTATGGATGATACTTGACCTTATGGCATCAAGATTGGGTCATGCCAATATGCGACTTCTTCAATCGCTATCATCCAAAGATCTAGTAAGAGATCTACCTAAGTTAAAATATGAACATCACTTTTGTGATGCTTGTAATGTAGGAAAACAAGTTCATTCTAGTCATAAAGCTAAAAACATGGTGTCTACAACTAAGTGTCTAGAATTACTACATATGGATTTATTTGGTCCATCCGCTATCCAAAGTTATGGAGGCAACTACTACACTTTGGTCATAGTGGATGATTATTCTAGGTATACATGGACAAAATTTTAAAGAACAAAACGAAACCTTTAATTATTTTGAAATATTAAGCAAAAGATCCAAAGACAACTAGGAAGTCCTATAGTGTCTATTAGGACGGATCATGGTAGGAATTCGATAATGAAGTGCAATTTGGAGCCTTTTGTGACGCTAATGGTATTACTCACAACTTCTCGGCCCACGCACTCCACAATCGAATGGGGTAGTAGAAAGAAAGAATAGAACCCTACAAGAAATGAGTCGAACCATGCTTAATGAACAATCCATACCTCAAAAGTTTTGGTGTAATGCCGTTGATACTTCAACGTACATACTCAATCGAGTCTTAATTAGACCAATCTTAGGTAAAACTCCATATGAGTTACTCCGAGGCAAAAGCCTACGTTAAATCACTTTAGAGTCTTTGGAAGCAAATGTTTTATTCTTAACACTAAAGATTACCTTACAAAATTTGATCCTAAATCAACCAAGGTATCTTTCTAGGTTACTCTCCAAATAGCAAAGCTTACGTCATATTAAACAAAGAAACAATGAAGGTAGAAGAGTCATTAAATATAAAATTTGATGAAAGTCCACCCAAACCCTCTCCACCTCTTGTCGATGACGAGATTGTAGAAAGTGAAGCTATAGTAATAAAGAAAAGATAAATGAAGAAGAAGAACCTTTAAATGATGAAGTCATAAACATTAAAGAGTCCAAAGATCACCCCGTAGATAAGGTCATAGGAAAGCTAAACGAAAGAACATTAAGGTCTCAAGTTCAAAACCAAAGTAGCTTGTTTTGTTTCGTTTCAACCATAGAACCTAAGAATACACAAGAAGCCATAAAAGATGAGAGTTGGGTAATGGCTATGCAAGAAGAATTAAATCAATTTGTTTCTAATGATGTTTGGACACTTGTCCCTCCACCTAGTAATCAAACCATAATAGGAACCAAATGGGTTTATAAAACAAATTAGATGCAAACGGAGTAGTGTCTAGGAACAAGGCTAGACTCGTTGCCCAAGGGTATAACCAACAAGAAGGAATAGACTTTGATGAGACCTATGCCCCGTGGCTAGATTAGAGTCTATAAGAATACTTCTTGCGATGCTTGTGCTAATGATCTAAAGCTTTATCAAATGGATGTCAAAAGCGCTTTTCTAAATGGTTTCATTAATGAAGAAGTATATGTAGCTCAACCTCCGGCTTCATCGATTTTGAAAACCTAAACATGTGTATAAATTAAAGAAAGCCCTTTATGGTCTTAAACAAGCTCCAAAAGCTTGGTATGATAGACTCAAGTCATTTTAATTAAACACAACTATACCATGGGGTTAGTTGACAACACACTTTTACTAAGAAAAGAGAGTCACATATAATCATAGTGCAAATATATGTAGATGATATTATATTCGGATCCACTTGTCAAGACATGTGTGATGATTTCTCTAAAATCATGCATGACGAGTTCGAGATGAGTATGATGGGAGAACTTAGTTTCTTTCTTGGTCTACAAATCAAACAAGTAGAAGATGGTATCTTCTTTAATCAATCTAAATACATAAAGGAGATGTTAAAGAAATTCGGTCTAGAAGAGTCGAAACCAATTAGGACACCAATGTCATCCGACACCAAACTCACAAAAGATGAAGACGGCGAATCCGTCGATAATACTAAATATCGTGGCATGATAGGTAGTCTCCTCTACCTCACGGCAAGTAGGCCGGATATCATGTTTAGTGTTTGCTTATGTGCTAGGTTTCAAGAAGACCCTAAAACATCACACCTAGAAGCCGTAAAAAGGATATTTAGATACATTAAGGGTACAACACAATTAGGATTATGGTATCCTAAGGGCACGGAGTAGAAACAATTGTATATGCAGATTCGACCATGCGGTGATTACGTTGATAGAAAAAGTACAAGTGGGTATGTACTTTCATGGGATGTTGTTTAACATCTTGGTTTTCTAAGAAACAAACGGCACTAGCAATATCAACAACCAAGCCGAATACGTCTCCTCACGCAAAGCATGCCAACAAGCACTATGGATGAAACAAGCGTTAGTTGACTACGACATTCATCTAAGCGACATAGCCATCCTATGTGACAACAAAGGTGCCATCGACTTAAGCAAGAATCCGTATTGCATTCTCGCACAAAGCATATAGAGATTCGTCATCACTTCTTAAGAGATAATGTTCAAAAGGGAACATCTCTATTGAGAAGGTAGCATCCGAAGACAACATAGCCGACGTCCTCACCAAACCGTTGAAGCGGGAACAATTCAACCTACTTGCCTTGGTCTTGGTCTCATGGAACAAACGTCGAACTTACTTTTTGACTCTACAAGGTATGTAAACACTAGCCTTCTTCTTTCGAGTCTAGGATCTCTATTTCACGCACAAATCACAAACAATACGGAATTTTCAAAACCCAAGATAAGTTTTTCACTTATAATTTTCTTATTTTCTTTCAAAATAAGTACGAGTTACATACACATCCTTCTTTCAAAAGGATAAAACGTTTGTATTTCAAAATGCTTTCTAAAATGATACTCCTTCCCAGATCAATTTCACAAAAGCAATTTCTCACGCCTAGGACAAATCGCTTTTCATTATTAATACAACGTAAAACCCGCTTTCATTGCATCTCATGTCTTTTGAATGCTAAAGGGACACATAACTAATATGTGTTTTCGGTACATTCATTTAAGCCACAATGAATTAGGAGCATTGGTAACACTAAATTACGTACTCAAAGTACTAAGTATGTGTTTTCGGGTTATCTCACATAATAGTATGCTTTTTCATTTCTAGTTTATTTTTCTTTTCTTCTTAGGAGTCGAGATAACCGCAACTCCAAATAGTTTGCATATAGGCACACACTAGGCAAAAATGTTTCCAAAAGGAAAATTTTGTGCTGCTCGAATCACTGCACCCACGGATCCCAGCCTTTATGCCGGACGGATCCTCAAGGAAGGATCCGTGGGATCCGTGAGATGTGTCGCTTTTACCTTCTATTTTTCTCACTTTGGATGAAAAATCCACATTTGTTTTATTTTTGAGTATGCTCTTTAATGCTTGTGTTCTCATGATCACATGCCTTAAATTCATATCTAATCATTAGATTTTAATCCACATTTTGGGTCAAGCATTCATTACAATGCTTTGTTTTTCTATATATAGAACTCCCAAAATGCTTGCATAATCCATCTCATCTTCACAAACAAACTACACCATGTCATTCACAAACTCTTTAGATGAATCACCTAGTACAAACAATCATCTTCATGAAACCCAAACCTTTGTACTTCCACCTTCCAAAATACCAAAATCAAACTCTAGGATATCCGCACGGATTAACATCCGATCTTGTTGCTTAGGAAAACCATCATCATATGGCTCATCACCATCAACTAACTCACCACAAGATGCTTCCATTATAGCACCTCCTTCATCACCAACGAGTACACCAACTTCATCACCAAATCACTCACCACCTAAAATCACTCTTTTGGAACTCCTTACGACTCCAACAAGATCTCAACAACCAAAGCAAAAAGAATTAGCCTTTTTGACACCTCCAACTTCTCCAAACACAATATTCAATGATCTTGAAACATCACCACCTTTAGCTCCCATTAAACTACAAGAACATCTAGGTTCTTTTCCACCACCACTTCCAATCATTCCGGACTTTGATCCGTATTTTCCTATTTTTCCACCACAACTTCCGCAACTCACAAATCAAAACAACCCGGAAGATTTCCGTACTCATTACCCACATCACTTACATTGTGAACATTGCCAATCCACTAGGAAATTGCAATAGAAGTTAGGGAAGAAATGCGATTCATACTCAACCTCATCCTTGATCGCATCAATACCATTACTCATCCAAACCTCCATCCATAACCTTATGCAAGCATGGAAGGAATCATTATTACTATTTTCTATTTTTAGTACTTTTTCTTTTGAGTCATTTTCAAGAACAAGTCTTGTTCTTATTTTTACATGCTTGTAGGTGGCATAAATACCACTACACTTTGTTGTTTTATTACAAGGCCTTGTTTACATACCTTGGCTCCCAATCTTGATTCTCGTCAATCACAAGATTACATAAGCATGTTACTAACCTTCTCTTTGTAGGATTTTTTTTTTTTTCTTCACTTGACGCCCAAACAAGGGGAGCTACCGTCAAGGGGAGTAAGCAATACGTGGACTAATTTTTCCACACTTTTATTTCTTTGAAGGGTTAACTTTTGTTTCGACAAAAGGGGAGAAGAAGTAAAACTTAGGGCTTTCAAAACATACATCTATTCTTAAGTTTTACTCATCATAACATTATGTTTTGTCATCAACAAAAAGGGGGAGATTGTTAATACAAATAAACCGTAAAAACGTTTATTAATATTTTGCGATCTCTTTGTGTTTTGTTGATAACAAATATAATGTTATCTTAAGTACAATTATAAGGATACATGTTATTTTTGTAAAGCATTTACATATAGCCATTTAAATACAAAAATGTTGTAATTAATTATTTGTTGTAATAGTTTATTAGGATGGGTAAAAACCACAACCCATGGACCATAACCCATGGATCATAACCCATACCCAAGTTGGCTAGATACAATGTATACTTTAGATACATTGAATCTAAGGAAAACCCATGGACCAACCCATAACCCATGACCCATAACCAAAAACCCATGGGCAAAGAGGAGCGTCCCACGGATCCCTAGGATTACACTAGACGGATCCCAAGTGGGAGGGATCCGTGGGATCCGGGAACAAGTGGAAGAAATTGCCTATAAATAGAGAGCCATTTCTTCATTCTAACTCACCCTCTTCTTACTAAATCTCTCAAACACTCTCATTCTCTTCTAACATATAGATCACTTGATCTAGAGAGTTGTTCTTCTTTCTTTCTATTGTGATTCTCATATAGGTCCTTCTCTAAGGCGAGATCACGAGCATTCTACAAGTCATCCAAGCAAGGGTCCTTGATTGATTTGTCACTCCGCAAGATTTTGTAGCAAAGATCTTATATTTGATATTTCACATATTTGTTGTGTAATAGTCGTGTTGGTTTGGTCCACCGTGTTACGGACTCGGTATTTAGCTTTGTACCGAAAAAGGTGTAAGCAACGTTGTGAAGGCTTCTCCGCCAAGTGAAGGAGTTTGTTGACATAGTGCTTGAACTCTCGAGTAGGTGACTGGGGGAGTGGAGTAGGCAAGGAAGGTGTCCTTGTAGCCGAACCACTATAAATCGGTTGTGTCATTTCTATCCCTTTGCTTTACTTTATTTACTTGCTTTATCATTAGATCTATACTTTTCTACATCCATAAGATCTCACATATTAACGAATCTAAAGTTTTTGAAACTAACTTAAAATCGGCAAAACTATTCAACCCCCTTCTAGTTTTCCACACATCCACTGCAATTGACAACCTCATGACCACAAGTAAATGTGCAGTAGATGGTGTCACGGACGGCGCTCCGCTTCATCTAGATAAGCTGTCACCTGCCTAATCCTCTCCTTTGCCTCTGACGCGCGTCTCCTAGTACGCCTCTCATACCATAAATTAGCAAGCCTATACCTCTCGACAAACACGTAGCTTTGCCTTGATACGTTATCAGAATGAGCAATCCGAGCAAGCCTCTGAGACACAGGGAAGCCGTCAGCCATTGTAGCAACAAACCCTTTTGAGAAGGTATAGGCGCCGCCGGATTGGACCAAAGAGAAGATGTGTGTTGTTGACAGAAAAAGGAGAGGTGTGAGTGAAATGATGAGTATCAAGAATACATATGAGATATATGCAATCTCATTAACGCAGGAATTGAGCCCCCAAATCCCCATGGCAAGTTGTTAAGGGGAAAGTTTACTCATGATTACTAATTGTTGGAAATAGTGATACAAGAAATAAAAAAGAAGACGACTATACAATACCATCATAAACTAACCGTGCACGTTTTTTTCAAAAAAAGAAGATTGGTACCCACGTTTCTAATTATCATAAATATTCTTGAATAGTGGTTCCCCCAAAAAATTAGGCGAAAAATATTGCACAAACCTTAAAAATCACGTCACCACATCCTTCGGGTTTATTTCGCTCATAAGCATACGTAGCTAAAAAAGAAAACATTCTCGAATAGTCGTTCCCCAAACAATTTAGGCGAGAAATATTGCGCAAACCTTAGAATCGCGTCACTACGTCTTTCGGGTTTTTTTTCGCTCATAAATACACGGTAGCTAAAAAAAACCCGGCACAAACACATGTATGTTTCCCACCAACCGAATAACAATACAGTCACTTCTAAATTATAAGCAGCAAGCGTAACACATAAGCGTAAATCTTTTTTTAGCTTGCGAATATTAAAACATTATTAACCAACCATATAGAGGTGGCACACGGGCGGGCCGGGCGGGCACGGGCTAACACGGGCACGGGCTAGAATGGGCACGGGCTTAAGCGGGCATGGGCTACGGCAGGCGCAAACGGGCACATGTTATACAAATCGCTTAATAAAAGACCTAAAACGACTAAATAAATTCCTTAAATGTAATATCTTATTTATATTAACAAAAATAAATATATTATATAAAAAATCTTTAAAACGATCGTTAATGTTCAACAATTGAGAGAAAAAAAGTGCCGTTGTCCCCATTTAAGTTTTCAATGGGCTATATGTGCCCATTTCAAAAAAAAGAAGGGGGCTAAATGTGCCCAAATCTTCTAAAAATGTGCCCATTTAGCCCATCTTTTTGCTTCTGGGCACATTTGCCACCTCTACAACCATACGACAACCATATTAAAACAAATTTTATGCCAATTAGCCAATAAAAAATAATGAAAACTAAAAAAAAAGGTTTGTATATATGAATTTATATTTAAAAACATATGATATGCGAAACAAACATCGACGACTTATCGAAAAAATTAACTTTAATATCGGACATACCGAAAACACAAATCTCTTGGGAAAAATGGTAATAGCGGTTACGTGAAAAGGTTATATGCTCTCATTTAAAAAAAAATCCTAGATGCTTTGTTCTTAGAAGCCAAGAAGACCACCGTTAATTATACACCTCGCTAAACCGACCACAAACATACCAAAAATGTTCATAGCGTTCAGCTGATATAGTAAACGACGTTTCGAATAAAAGAGTCGGGCAATTACAAATAACAAATAATCACACGCAATCACCATCCATACTCTATTAATATACCATCATATCTACACACAATAACTCAATATTTAAAAAAACAAAATTGCAAAAAAAAAGTATGAAATAGGCTAAACACCAAAATACTATAAGCATAAATATCGCAGGAGCTTTATCCACTCAACCTATTAAACAGATATGCATCTATCCTTATTCACCTTCTCAAGAACATTGATTTCACTATATATACCACCAACACCATTGTACAAACACATGCATCACTACACATGCATAAAAACATCCATTTGGTACTATCTCTAATGTCAAAAAATGATACCGATGAAGATTCCTCTAAGAAAAAAGATTCTTGCGAGCATGATTACGGAGACGATTTCTTATTAGAGATGGCTAACGCGGCTCTTAAAGAACAGCTAGAAGCGGAAGAGGCAAACAAAGCGCAGGCGGAAATAGATGAAGCCGAAAGAGAAAGGTTCATGCTTCAAGTTGAAGAAGTATTAAGAGAAATGGAAGAAGCTATTCGCAAAGACGCAGCGGAAGAGGAGGGAAAAAAACGTCAAGATAGAGAATACGACATGTTACATGCGAACTGGGTTGAAAGCGAGTATAACGTTTCGTGTTCATCTACCTACGACGACGGCTACGACTCTAACAATTCTCAAACTTGGGATCATCCAGATTATCTTTAATAATCTCAATATATTTCCTTTTTTATGCATCGTGCTTTTATTTCGTATGTAATGTAATCCGTTTTTGTATGTAACAAATATATAGTAAATATTTCACTTGATTTTCTGTACCCAACAAAACCTATACACTCTAATTGTGCAAACATTAAACGGATAACATGCATATCACAATGCAAACAAGCGTGTTCATGATTGCTAACGACGACCCGCTATTAAAAAAGAAAAGAAAAAAAATCATTAGCAGAAAACCAACACAACAAAAAAAAAAAAATGTAAAAAATCAATTCGACATGTGAAAATATACTAACAAATGATTTTATGCACCAACTAAATGCGGAAACACCTGTTGATAGGAAATCCATGGTAAGCCGCGGCATCGATGAATATAACAACAATGGCGACATAAAAGAAATTTAGACACACATTCGATACGGTCACAATAAGAAAAAACTTTAAAGAAAACCCCACCTAAAACCCGCCACAACATAACAGGGTGCCCTTTAATTGGGATCATCCAGATTATCTTTAATGATGTAAATATATATCCATTTTATGCATCGTACTTTTATTTACTATATAATGTAATCCCCTTTTCCATGTAATAAATACACGTTAAACAGTTCGCTTGATTTTTAAGCCCAAACAAAACTGACACACTTCGATTGAGAAAACATTAAATGGATAACGTGCATACGATAATACAAACAAACATATTCATAATTGCTAACAAGGTCAACCAGTTAAAAAACAAGAAAGGAAAAAAAATGCATCAGGAACATTACCTATACATTTTGTATCCAGTAAAGCGTAATAGGCAGGCGTCCAAAAAAAATGTATTGAATGGTATCCATAGAACCATCGTTTCCCTATAACTGACTCCCGTCAAAACTAACATCACAACCTATACATATATAGCCACACCTGCTCAACAAACTGGAATACCATCAACAACACATTCAAAAACCAATTCTATTAAGCATTGCTTACAACAACAAGTACCTTGCTACAACACCGCAAGTACCCCAGTAATCGAAAAACATATACACACCAAAATCAACACACATACCTTAATTGAACACAAACATGAAGTGCAAAATAGAAATACAGACCAACACTTACGGCACACGACAAGACAAGTACAACAAACAAGCCAACCATAATAATTCCTATTACAAACAGGAATAACAACATCAGAGCGACCGGATGCTATTAATGCACCCTGACGGCTGCACGGAGAGCAACATGCGCCTCACGTACCATTGCCTGAAATGTAGCCTGCTTCGACCGCTCCCGTGCTTGAACCTGTCTCAGATATGTGACAGAAGTGGTAGCAACAATGTCGGGTCCCTCTTGAAGAACCTCTTGAATAAGATCCTCCAAATATGTAATACAAGCTCCAATCTCAAAACAACGACCCCGCACCATAGCCTCCCAATCACGCGCCGCGATAACATCCCTTTCAAAAAACAAGCACATCTGATCCTGTAAATCATCGCTATCACAGGCAAAACCGAGCTCACCCAAGCACTCTGTGCGTGACATGCCTGTAACAAACAGCGTAGCACACAACACAAACAAACACAAAGTGATAGACATGCAAGCCTACATTTATACAAAAAAAAGAGAAACGCGACATCCTCCACTAACAACAGTAACGACAGCATGACAACGCATATACTTCAACAGTCAATCGCATGCACCAGTAACAAGAAAAGTAAAAAGCTCCACTACAAGTAAAGCTGTAGATTCCACAAAAACTACTACAATCACTGACCGCAAAAGAAAAAAGGCATATACCTTACAAGCATGCCAAATGCAGCAAAGCGTGTTCCCTACCAAACCATTTCAGCGACATCAGCAAACACAAGCATTATTTAGGTTCAGAAGGGCACGAAATCCATGAGCTAATCAAATTAACATAAAACGCAGGAGATAATCTCCCGTTAAAAGACTATCAATCACATCAGGCATTTAGCAGCTGTCGGACATATATACGCGGAGACAAATTGAAACCCCTTACAGGTGACATCCACCGAAGAGATATGCATAATGACATACACACGTAAACAACACCCCATATGAAATCACCATAACCCACTTGACAATACTCGGTAATCACCATCAATTTAAAGAGATCCAAACGAAAAAGGAAACCTAACATTTACAACCCTTGATAACAACACTGTTGTGAATGCCTAATACAAGAAAATAATGCAAACCGGATAAGTTTGCAGACATTTTAGCCAACACTCGCGACATAACTACCATGAAAACCTGTCATTCTTACACACCACTCATCTAAATAGTCCTCCAACATAGCTACAACAACCAATTTATGCGCTGTTCCAGGTGTTTATTTATTTATTTATTTATTTTTATATATATTCTGGCTTTCAGGGCTTATAGGAGCTTAACAATAAGCTAACATATAAACTTTTTATTAAATCTGAGCTACTAATAAGCCGATTAAAGCAAACACTAAAAGGAGAACAGATTCATATCAGCTTTAAAATAAGCAAATCCAAATCACTCCTAGATGAATCTTAAGGACTAAAAGCTTAAAAGAAAATACGGGAACTAGAAATTCCTACGATATAGTACAGAAATATCAAGCAACTTAAAATTCCAAACAACTTCTACGCCTCAAATAGAAAATAAGCTAGACTAATGAGGATAAACTCTAAATCAAAGCTTGCTACTACAACACCAAAGGGGCTCTAAGGGGGACAAATGAGGTTAAATGCATACTCCACAAGCACTTCAATAAGCACTAGCAAATTCAGAACACCAAAACAGGTATGCCTTAAACTAAGGGCTATAACAAACAACAAAGACTGATAACCCAAATCTACACACAATACCTTTTTGTGACACCAAGACAGTCAGAAACCGACATCTGCGAAGTTTCAATGACAGTAAAAAAACAAAGGAAAAATTTCTAGCCTTAAGATAAACGTTCCATCATGTTCTCATTAAAAGTGCCATACTTACAACATTGTTCGGGTAACATAACATGGGTGGTGCAAATGCCAAAATTGTAACATGCTACAGGCTACATCCAACCCTTAACTGTACATAACCACATGGGATACCTAAAATCCCAAGAAAAGTAGACGACCATTACTAATTACAACTACCATAAACAAGTTTCACAAAACACTGATAAAACCTGCCCCCACCAACACTAATCATCAAATACCTGCTCAGTAACCTCCATGAAACCTACATGCTCTTCCTTGGTCGCTATCCCAGCACGTAACCCATCAATAAGAGTATCAAGTGCAACCAACGATTCTCGGTCGACACGCTGGAGCTCAACAAGTCCCTGTAAACAATCAACCGCATCACTATCAAAAGACCCGTACCACTGAGCCTCTATGATAGTCCTTCTACGCTTCTCAATCTTTCCGACCAATTGCTGGCGCTCCCCCTCCATACGCAACAAAAACGCGCGATCCTCAGCAATCTCGGTACTAAACAAATAATTAAAGGCCGAAGGCAGATTTTCAGATCCACTGGCAGCCTTGATCTCATCAATGTTAGGCATGACACTCATCTTCAAATGATTGTAATAGGTGGGTGTGAAACGGCTGAATAAGTTGCAAACGACGTTTTAATACCTAAATAGTTAGGTTAAAAAGTCCATAACAAGAAATACAAGGCCTGTATAAGCCAAACTCTAAATACGAAAAATCACAAACATAAATAGGGACAAAAAACAAAAAAAAAATTAAAAACCCCTTAAAAAAGAAACACTCTTGGGAATACTCAATTGTCGTTAAAAAAAGCCCCGAAATATATACACACTCAAACGCCACTGTTACAAACCAATATAAACAAAAAACTCATTTAACATATAATAATAGTAAAATACTTCTATCTATATAGAAATGTGAAATGGAACCCCTAGAGTCTTTTGGGGGACTATTGGAGAAAAAAGGGACGCTTTTTATGTATTTAACAAAGACTGAATATTAGCTCTCGGATAGAGTATTAGAACGGAAAAATCCATTAGATAATGAACGATTGGACCCGCTGGAAAAAATGGGATCAGTCACTCATATAACTTCAGCCGCAAACTGACCACGCTAACAGTAAGAAAAACCCTTAAATAAAAGCCCGCCTAAGACCCGCCGCGCAACCCTTTACTTGTTAAGTTTATGGGCTTTGTCATTGGTAGTTGATTAGTTTACTTGTGAACAAATGATTGGGCTAAGGGCTATTGACCGGGCTTTGACAATACTTAATAGAACTCTTATCAACAATTGGTTGGGCTTTTAACATTCAAAGATAACACTTGGTCAAACACAATCTTTGATGAGCATTACGAGTATTATTTTACGATTTTGAACACTTGTTCAGCCTATCAAAAATAGGAATTGATTTGCACATTCGAACTTTTGATTGAGACACTCTACTGTATATATTATATATTTGTACAATGCTTATAATGTGCTTTAAATACTTATACCATGTTCTAATAAAAAATATGAGTCCCAATCACCTCATATAAAAAATATATAACAGGAAATATCCCTTTCATTTGACCAATTTCCAATCAATGATGTTGATGTTACACATCCATCCAACTTCTTGCCAATAGTTTATGATAAAGTTATTTAATTGTTAACTAAAACTATTATTGTACTAATCCAATCGTGTAAGTTACTCCAATCATGACATCAGTATAATTTTTACATAATTGTTTACTAGTATAGTTAAATACTTAAATACAACTAGATGAAGTTTGTTTCTCTATATGGTTGGCTCATCCATGATCATCTTTAATTTATGGGTTGTTAAAAAAGTAATTTCCTAACAAACTTAAATTCAAATTTTTGAAAGTTACCTATACTCGTCACGGTTTGATACGATACTGGTTGTTATTTTTCCGGGAGGTAATTCATACACAACATAAGTTGTTTAAGTCACAACATGTAAGAACAAGATATAACACATGGTACGTTGCAAAGAACATCAAACCTACATCTAATAAAAAGGTGTGACGTTTTTATTCAAACATGCAAAACTAGTACCCCAATTCGGCAGACTATATAATAGCTAAAGAATCATAACGTCAATTAACAAGAAGATCCAAAATGAAACTACGACCGACGACCAATGGGGTTGTCCAAACTTGGGACAATATAACAAACTTCATATTTTTAAATGTTATAATACGTGCGAGGATATGACTTTTTATGAGTTCAATTTAAACTGCTAAAGCATAGAAAAAGCGACAAATGGCAAAAAATTTAGAAGAATGTCCAATATATAAACCGAACGAATGTCGCATGCGTGCAAATTGCACGTGTGCACTAATGGATGAAGTCATGACGATAGATGCAAACTTTTTTGTTTCTTTGTTCTATTTTTATCAAGTGAACATTTTCAATAGTGAAAGCTAAAACAATGTAAAAACACCCACACTCAACACATTGTGAAGTGAATTGATTCAATGAAAAGTTACAAAATATTACTGTTACATTGGTTTTTATACTACTACACTATTCAACTACTAATGCTACTAAACTAATACATTAAGCTATATGTAGATGTATCGAGACTGTATTACATCGTGGTACATCCTGTTACACTCTTGCATACTCTTGTTCAATAATATTCTCATCCTGTGGAGTGAAGTAGAGTTTGTAGGAGTGTTTGGGTTAAGCCTGCATTTAGTAGAAATAGAGCAAACAGAGTGTTTGACTTGTTGTATTGCATTACCCCCACACACAAGTTGGCATTGTGTAAGGATTACACATGCGTAACTTGGAAAGGCAATTGTAGCGAAGTGGTTTAGGGAGACCTTTAGTCAGAATGTCAGCTATTTGTCCTTTAGTTGACACATAGGTTGGAAGAATGAGGCATGCTTTGACCTTATCTCTCACAAAATGGCAGTCTATCTCAATGTGTTTAGTCTTGGCATGATTAAAATGGCTTGAGGCAAGTGCAATTGAGGAGATATTATCACACATCATAGGGATAGGAGTAGTAATATGGACTTGGAATTCCTTGAGCAGACACTTGAGCCATGTGTAGATGACCTGGAAACCACAATCTGCTTCTTTGATTGCCAAGAGACAAGGTTAGAGCCAAGAAAAACACCATAACCAGTGACTGATCTCCTTGAAAAGGGGCAACTTTCCCAATCACTATTACAATATGCTCTGAGATGTAGACTGTTTGGACCAGGGAAGAATAGGCCTTGAGTAGTTGTAAGCTTGACATATCTGATTACTTTGATGAGAGCCTTCATGTGGAGTGTGGTTGGATTTTGTAGAAACTGGCTTAATGTTTGTGCTGCAAAGGCCAGGTCTGGTCTTGTAATTGTTAAGTACAACAGCTTGCCAACCAAAGTTCTGTAGAAGGAGGGGCCTGTGAGAGGTTCTCCATCTGTCATGGTGAGTTTAATGGTTGGATCAAGTGGAATAACAGAAGGCTTTGTATATTGAAGACCAACATGATTGATGAGCTCAATTGCATATTTCCTTTGGCTCATGGCTAAGCCAGTGCTGTTTCTAACGAATTCAACCCCAAGGTAGTAATGTAAAGGACCCAAGTGTTTTATGCTGAACTTTTCATGTAATTGAGCCTTGATGTGTTGAATCACTTCCTTATTGTTGCCTGCAATGAGAATATCATCCACATAAACAAGGAGACTGATGAAGCACTGACTTGTGTTGAGAGTGAACAATGAGGTGTCAACATAACTTTGCTTGAAACCAATAGATAGGAGAAAGGAAGTGAGCATCTCAAACCATTGCATGTTAGCATGTTTGAGACCGTATAGGGATTTTGTAAGATTACATATAGTGTTTGGAGGTAGGTTGTGAGAGTAACATGGAGGTACTTTCATATAAACATCTTCATGCAAGTCACCATGTAAAAATGCATTGTCTACATTAAGTTTTCAATGATCCAATCATTATGGACTGCCACTGCTAGCATGATCCTGATTGTCACCATCTTGGCCACTGGTGCAAAGGTTTCTATGTAGTCAATCCTTTCCTTTTGGTTAAAGCCTTTAACAACTATTATTGCCTTGTATCTCTCAATGGAGCCATCAGCCTTGTGCTTGATCTTGAACACCCACTTGCGACCTATGGGTAGCTCTCCAGGTGGAAATTGGACTAGTACCCAGGTGTGATTCTTTTATAAAGCTAGGATTTCCTGATTCATTGATTCAATCCATTTTATGTTTTTGGATGCTTGTAAGTAAGTGGTTGGTTCAATAATTTTGTCAATAGTATTTATGAGGTGAAGGTGTCTAGGGGAAAGATTTGAATAGTTAATGTAATGTGTGTGATGATATTTGGGTGTTGTGATGTTGTGAATTCTTGATTTAGGAAGAATGTAATCCTTGAACTTTGATGGTAGATTTTTGTTTCTTGTTGAAGTTCTGGTGGTATGAGGTGGTGGAGTAGGAACTGATTATGTAGTTGTAGTTGTTGGAATGGATGTGGGAGAGGTAACATCATTTGGATCAACTAAGCTAGGGGTATTTGGGTTATCAGAAGGTAGAATGGTAGTGTTTGGGTCAGTGATGGGGACTGATTGGTTCAGGGATAGGAGTTGAAGGCATTCTGGTAGTTGATGGTGAGTTGTGAGGTTCAAATGTAGGTGAGTTATTTGGTTTTGTTGGTGATGTTGTGGGTGTAGTGGGGGTGTCTGCTGTGATTGGTGGAGTTACTTTAGGTGTAGATGTAGGTATAAAAGGGTATGCAGTGATTGGACATGTGGGCATTTGTGGTGATGGTGATGATGAAGTGGGTTTGAAGGGAAAACAAGTTTCATCAAATAAGACATTTTTGGTGATAATTGTTTTGTGTGTTTTAGTATCATAGAGGATGTAGCCTTTCTGATTGTTTGGATATCCAATGAGGACAATTAGTGTGGATTTGGTATGAAATTTATCACGAGGTATGGTGATAGGCATGGGCTAGACATCCAATGATCCTCAAATGGTCCAAGGTTGGTGGTCTTCCATGAAGAAGTTCAAATGGTGTTTTATTGTGTAGTAATCTAGATGGAACTCTATTATGAGGTATGTGGCAGCCTGTATACTGTATCCCCATAGATGAATAGGAAAATGTGCTTGTCATTGGATTGCTCTTGACATTTCTAGCAAGTGTCTATGTTTTCTTTCTACCCTAGCATTTTGTTGGGGTGTGTATGGACAACTTGTTTGACAAACGATGCCATTAGCTTGAGTGTAGGTTTTGAAAGAAGAATTGACGAATTCAGTGCCATTGTCACTCCTAATTATTTTTATGTGAGAATTGAACTAAATTTTGACATAATTATGAAATGTTTGAAAGGTGGAAAACACATGATGTTTGCTTGGTAATAGGTAGGTCCATGTATCTCTTGTGTAATCATCAACTATTTTAAAAAAATAGGTGCATTTATTTACAGTTGAGTGTTTGTAGGGACCCCATACATAAACATGAACAAGTTTAAATTTACACTTTGCATGAGAATTACTAACAGGAAATGGAAATACATGCTGTTTAGCTAATGGACAAACTATATACTTGTTTTTCAGAAGTAGAAGACATAGGAATTGAAATTGACTTTATTTTTTGAATGATTGGAAATGAAGTGTGACCAAGTCTGGCATGCCACAAGTTGGAGTTGCTTGAGTGAGAGTTTATTCTTGGTTGTTGTGTGAGACAGGATGTAGATGAAGTAGGTAGGAGATAGAGTCCACCATGTAGTGTGCCTTGAGTACTGCTACCATCATGGCCCTGAAAAATGAATTTATTATGAGTAAATGTGACCGATGCAAGTGTGTTGTGTAGTAGCATGTTGATGGAAATAAGGTTATAGGTGAAGGATGGGATGTAGAGAACATTGTGTAAGGTGAGTGTGTCATTTAGCTTAACTAGTCCAATATTGTGAACTTTGACAGTGTGTCCATTTGGGAGGGTAACAAGTATTGATTGTGAAAGTTTGTCAAGGTTATGCATTGAGGTGAGTGAGATGCAAATGTGGTCAGTGGCACCACTGTCCACAATCCAAATGTAGTATGTGTGTGATTTTGAAACATGTTATGCATTGAGGTGAGTGAAACATGTGAAGCAATGTAAGAGTAGATACTAGCCTTAGTAGTAAAAAAATGCACACCAATAAGTGATGAAGGAACAATTGCTTTAGGATTAAAAGAGAGTATACCTACCACATGGGGAGTCATGAAAGTGCCATTTGGATCAGTTTGATTTCCCTGCATCATCAGTATAACTTGATTCAATTAGTTTTGAAGCAGATCTATCCTATCATAAACATGAGACTCATTTGGTGTGGAGGTGGAAGTTGATGGGAGATCTAATAGACTGATTTGAGGAGAGCTGCGATCCATAGTTCTGAAGTCTCACTAGTTACCATGTTAACTGACTTATTCCTGTTGTTTGATTGAAATCTTTGTGATGGTGGTAGGTATTTCTTGTGAAGTAGGTGACCATTAGGATACCCAAGCAATTTTTAACACTCTTCCTTAGGGTGACCCTCCTTTTTGCAATATGCACAAAATATCCCTCTCATGAATGTAGCTCTGCCTTGAGTCTGGGTTTTTGGCACTGATGATTTGTTTTGTTCTTTCTGTCTGACTAAGTGTTTGGCACTAATTGATTGAGTGAGTTGGTGACTCATGGCTTGTAGGTGTTCAAAGAAATGGGAGTACTGAGTGGTTGTTTGTGAGTCTCTCTTGACTTCTCTTATTGCCTCAACAAAGTGTATGCTTTAGCAGCATATGGCAAGGGTTGCATAAGTAAGATATGAACCCTGATGTTTGTGTAGGACTCATCTAACCCCATTAGAAACTTCATTAACCTATTCCTTTGCTCCCTTTCACCATTTTCTTTCCCTTTGTCACAAACACACTTACAAACACATGCCTATGGAGCTTCAATTGCATCCATTTCATCCCATAGTCCCTTAAGCTTGTGATAATATACTTCCAATGTACAATTAGACTGCTTCAGATCAACAATATCATCTTCAAGTTGGTAGATCCTATGCCCATCCAATTAAGAGTAGTGTTCTTGCAATTCATTCCATAAGGCAAATGTTGAATTAATGAAAGTAAGATTGTTGCTTATTTGTTCAAATATTGTGTTTAAGATCCATGAAATGAGCATATCATTGGCTCTTTCCTAATAGGTTCTGAGATAGGATGAAGGATCTGGTTCTTCATAATCACCATTGATGAGCTTCAACTAGTTCTTAGCACTTAATGCAATTAACATGGATCTTTTCCATGTGTTGTAGTTTTCTGAGCCAAGAAGTTTCTTAGAGATGAGTAAAAGGCCAGGATGATCATTAGTATAGAAGTATAGGGGAGGATGTGGTGACTTGATGTCTTCAATGTTTGTAGATAGTGGTATTGATTGTGATGTGATTGTTTCAGTTTGAGTCACCGTTGTTGATGTGTTTTGAAGTGATTAAGATCAAGTGTTGAATCAAGAACTGATTTGTAATAGAATAATGAAAGGTAATGATGATTTGTAGTGATTTATGGTGTTTTAGGATGATAGATGATGGTTTATGTGATTTATGATGGTTGATTGGGATTGTTTTGCGAAAACGATGGTGGATTATGATGGATTACGGTGGTTTTGGTTGAAAATATTTTGGCGGGAAATTTCTGTTGTGGTGGAGGAAACAGTTATTTTGATCGGAAAATATTGTTTCAGTCACCGAAATCAGTTACTCACCACAATTTGTTGTGGTTGAGCTCTGATACCATATAGAGAAATGTAAAAACACATACTTAACACATTGTGAAGTGAATTGATTGAATGAAAAGTTACAAAGTGTTACTATTACATTGGTTTTTATACTACTGCACTATTCAAATACTAATGCTACTGAACTATATCAAGTACAATACATTAAGCTATCTGTACATGTATCTAGACTATATTACATCATGTTACACTCTTGTATACTCTTGTTCAACAATATTCTCATCTTGTGGAGTGAAGTAGAGCCTATAGGAGTGTTTGGGTTAAGTCTGCAGTTAGTAGAAACAGAGCAAACAAAGTGTTTGGCTTGTTGTATTGCATTACCTACCTTGTATAGGTGGTTCAACGATAATTATATCACATTTTGTCTTAAGCACGAGACTAAACAAAAAAACTGTTTACACATGTTAGAAATTAAGGTTAGGGTTGTAATTATAATCTTGGATATCTTCTCAATCGTGTATGATCACTTTTCGTATAAAGTATTTCGACCCTGTTGATGCCTGAGTATCACGAAATCCTTATCGGTATAATTTAAGAAGAACACTTTAGTTTTCTAGGCACAAGAATACTAATCAAAACAAAGAAGAATTGTATGTATTTTTCGTATGTAAGAATGAGAAAATGAATCTGTTAATAAACATATTCTATTTGACAGTTATGGCAGTTAAGTTAGTTATAAACCAACAACACAACTGTTATCCAACAGTCACATCAGTTGGGAAAAGAAGAAAAAAACAGGTAAGTCATTTGGAGCACCAGAAAGGAGCATTTCCCCTTGACCCTGCAAGAGGGCGCAACCCCTTGACTCTGCAAGAGGGTGCAACCCCTTAACCCCTGCATCTTTGTCGTTGTGGAAATATAGTAACTCAAATGAGTGTGCATTCCACACTCCCTTAACTGGTATCCGAACATAATATGAAATCCCATTGATCTCATAGTAAATCACAATTACCTAAAATAGTCGATGAAACTAAAATCACCAACAACCAATAAATTGGTGTGAGATTGAAAGACTATTCTCATGTTATCATGCTCTTGTTGCAGCTGTTTTTGTAAAAATCAAGGGAATACTGAAAACACTTATTATCAGATTCTATTAACTAAATACAATAAAAAGACATTAAATAGAAAATAAGCAAACCTAACTCTAAGTGCAAGACGAGCCTAATCAAGTAGACCGGGCCTAAAGGCCTTATTAACTAACTTTCCCCTCAAATTCACAATACTATATTGAGAGTTTGGCAAGAAAACTCCGAAATTAGACGGACAGATGCACACAGACAGATACAGATTCAACGGCAGAGAGATCCGAATAGAGTTAAATGAAGAGCTGATCCAGGCATACAAGAGTAGACAGATACAGATTCAGCGACTGAGAGATCCAAACAAAGGTGATCTAGGCAGACAGCAGCAACAGATACATATTCAGCGGCAGAGAGATCCGAACATAGGTAGACGAAGGGCAGATTCAGGCAGACAACATCAGACATATACAGATTCAGACAGTTAGATAAAACCATGCGAACTATGCAGAACCACATGTGAAACCAAAACCAATACAAGTGTTGATGTCGAGATGCTACACATAACTACTCAAAACATAGTCGGATTAGTTAAGATTATAACATCACCGTCACAATCATATCACTAATTACCAATCCAGAATCCAAACCAAACAATAACCGAATATAAATACCAATACCAATATTAACTACAAATTCCAATACCATAATGAATGAAACCTAACCACCCAAACTCAACTTGAATTTAACATAATTGCCAAAATAAAAATAATATGAATTTTTATCTCCAAATGAATCGACTATCATGATTTCCCAAAAAACTAAAAAGCTTTTAAACTAAGATCCAACTAATCTATCCACTAACCTTCAGTCAATACATTCAATTACTTCCATCTCACATCAAAATTTTCAACTACTTTCCAGGTCATGATCCGTCCAATGTGTAACAAAATAATTAATGCAAACATTCAATTTAAAAGTATGCTAATATTCATCTGTAGGTGTCATGTGTATATTTGCACTTAGTAACTTTTAAAAAATCCACCGTCCCATTAATTTCATAATCAAATCAGAGTTGTCAATTCAACGATTATACCTTAATTCAAACACCAAAACTGCGGGCTATGACGAGAACTTCACGAACACGTAAACGTTTTTTTTCTTCTTCTTCATCTTCGACTCTTGATACCATGTAGAAATCAAGGAAATAGTGAAAACACTTATTATCAGATTCTATTAACTAAATACAATACAAAAATATTAAATAAAAAATATTCAAACCTAACCCTAAGTGCAAGACGGGCCTAATCAAGTGGGTCGGGCCTATAGGACGTATTAACTAGCAGTTTTCTTTACTCCCTGAATCTAATTGACTTCTTCGTGCTCATCTTATGATATCTGACATTTGTAGTTTTACAATTGAATTTTTCATCGTCTTTCAAGTTGGCCATGTATATAATTTTGGGCAACATTATAGTGTAATGGTGAATAGAGCGAACCTCCACAGAAACTATATTTTAGAAACCCATAAATACATAATTTTTCTAGATCTTTATAAACCTCAAATAACTGCAAGTTCGAATCTCAATCATCGTGTTTAATCATGGTTGAGATAAGATAAGTATCAGTATGTGCACAAAGTATAATCAATAATTATACGGCCGGGAATATGTGAGCATATTGGGTTACACATATACACTTAGATAACGTTTATTAATATAATTAATATATTTATTGTATATGTATTCACAATTTCATGTACTTACGTGTCTTCGTTTCTTTCTTTCTACTACACGAAGATGACTTGTTTGGGTTTCATTGATAATGATTAAGAATTGACGGATTAGTTAGTTTAGTGATTATTTCTTCCTTCATTCACAAAGTAGCTATAAGTCAAGAGGTTGAGTACTATTATACTTTTGGTTGTTCTGGTATATGGTATACACCATTCTGAGTCATGTATTAGGCACAAATATAAGTTTAAGGGATTTATGTAATATACTCCATCAAGAGATCGTGGTACATGGTTATTTTTCCATATGTGGTCACTACAGTTAGCTGTTTGGATTGATAAAGGAGGTTATGTGTTGAGACTGATTAAGGGATATAAAGAGATTATTTATCAACATCTTCTCATGGGAGAGTGCTTATGCATTCACGGGTTTTTATGTTGCTTCCAGTTGATATAGTTTTAAATGTATAAAATTTTATTATGCTGATTCGATAGATTGTAACCATCATGGGGAGAGAAATGTGTACATCATCGAGTATATACAAGTCACGGGATCAAGATTAATCGTTTTGTTAGGAATTAGAAATTCCCGGTATTAAAGAGTCGGTCACCTCAAGTATATGTAATCGTTAGAAAGCTCGTAGTCGTAGTTCTTTTAGTTAAGTAGTATTTAGTTAAGTAACACCGTGGAGGACTGGACGGTCTTTACCCATCAGATGCACGATCCACACCACGTGTGGCGTTTTATGTAAGACTATAAATACTCTACCTTCCAAGGTAGAGTTGGAGCTCATAATAATATCTTTCACTTTCTCTCACTAAGTTCCTAAACATCTAACTTCTCTCTAGAATTCCATCTATATGCTACTTTGTGTTATGGTTTGATGTGTATGTGAAAAGTTATATCTTACAATTGGTATCAAGAGCCATGGTTAGATCATATCTTGCACATCTTTGGATTTCTAGTGGTTTTAGGTGGTTTTGAGTTTGAAAAGTTTAGTGGTTTTTGCATCATTTGGTTGATTTCTTGTGTTAAAGTTTGAATTTTGTTAGTACTTTCATGTTTAGAATCATCACAAGTGTTTAGGTTTTCATTTGGTTAGCTTGAATCATCTTGGTTGGGTTGTTTTGGATTGAAAAGTGATGTTTATAAGGTTTTTCTTGCTAGCGACTTAGCTCACGGTTTATTTTTCCTCATAGCGACTTGCTTCACAAAATTGTAGCGAGTTACGCTTTAAACCTAGCGAGTTAGACCTAGCGAGTTAAAGTACAAGTAGTGGACTCTCCACCACGAGTAGCGACTTGGTGGTAGCGACTTGGTCTCAGAGCGACTTGCTCTTTAGCGACTTGTATCTCTAGCGACTGTGTAGCAATTGTCGCCAAAATTTGGCTAGCGACTTGGTCCATGAGAGTTACTACTTAGCGACTTGCTTTTTGTCTAGCGACTTAGGGGTGTAGCGAATTAAGGGTTAGCGATTTAGTGGTTTATCTTCTAGCGACTTGAGTGATTGTTTACGGTTTTCTCTTGATTTAGTAAAACCGTGAAAGAATCTATTTCCGGCTTAATCATAGAGTTATAAAATCCCGTATAACTGTTAACATGTCTACCAACGCCCCACCATCATCTCCACTATTGCCGAGGATGTACAAGCACTGGCTCGGATACTCGCCCCCATGCTTGACAGAATCGACTACGATTCTTGGGCTCAACGAATCGATTGTATTGCCTTGAAAGGAAAATGGTGTCAACATTCTCAAATCCATTGATGAAGGACCATATCGAGTTGAGACAACTAGAGACATACTTGATACTAATGAAGATGGTACTCCTGCTTACGGAATGGATGGACCTAAGATGTATGATGAGCTTGATGATAAGGATAAAAGAGATTTGATGCGATATCGTAGCTTCAAACATTGTTCTTCAAGGTCTTCCTAAAGACATCTACAAGTCGATCAATCATAACACCGATGCTAAAGGCGTTTGGGATAATGTTAAGATGCTTCTCGTGTTCGTAATTGACTATGGAAGGCATGAGAATCCCAACCTATGACAATTTGAGCACTTCAAGATGAAACCGATGAGAATGTCTATGAGTACTATGAGATTTCATAAGTTAGTTAATGACATGAGGAACATCGAATGACTATGCCTAACATTCGCTTGAACTCAAAATTTGTGAACAACATGAATCCCGAATGGCACAAGTTTGTTACTGTGAAGCTCACTAAAGGATTGAAGAATACAAACTATGAGCAACTCTATGCCTTCCTCCTTCGTGAATGAGAGACATGCTATGTTTGAAAAATTAATTCTCAATCGCTCAAAACCAACCGGGAGAGACAAGCTCGTCTAATGACTCTACAACTTTCTACTCAAACATCGGAATCACAACCAAAGCATCACAAGTCATACCCTTGGTAATGGTAATCACAAACTCATTCCCGATCCTATGTACAAACAAGTCGATGCCGATGCTCACGCTGGTAGCTTCATTAATCAACTAGCTCTTCTCATTAGTCAAAACATGAATACTCTCCCACAAACCAACAACAACCTCGTAATCGCATCTAACCCACACAATCAAGCCTTTGTTAAAGATGGAAGGATCGGTGCAACCGATTCAGAAAGACGAGATGATCGGGACGAGGTGGAGCCGGGAGAGGTTATGTTGGCAACCGTAATCGAGGAAGGAATGGTAACCAAGGTCAAGCTAAGCCCATCAAATGTTACAACTGTGGTGGTGAGGACATATTGCAAGGCGCACATCTCCAAAGCGCCCTCGTATCGCCGATTACTTCGAGATAAAATGTCACTGGCACAAGCTCGGGACAATGGTGCCTTTGAATGAAGAGGAATTGCTGTTTCTTGTCGAGGGCAATGCCAAGACCTATGATCTTGATGTGGATGAGCAATTTATTCGGAGATAGGTCACAATCATCGAATGCCTTTCAAGTCGCCGAATCGTGATGCATACGACTGATGTGGATGATGGACCACGCACACACAATTTTTATGGCTAGCATTTCTCCAATGGTATCTCCCAAGGTCTCTTCTTCACCACTAGCCGGCCCATCCCATGACAAGCTAATCTCGGAGGTATTAAAACTATACGATGATGTCGATGTGCAATGATGCATGACAAAGTACAATCAATCGAAACTATTGAATCAAATATTGAAAATATGGGTAATATCAATATTGTCCCATATGATCAATATGTGAAACAAAGTGAAATGAAGTTGTACCAAGTGATGCATCTTCCGCATCAATAATGACTATGTTTTTGATGAATACACCGCATGTGCCTCGATGATTCCGTAATTTCAACTAAATGCCTATAAAGAACGTGTTGCTATTTATGAACAACGTGCTAAGTTTGAGTTGACCACTCGTGAGCGTGAAATGGATGACCAGTGAGTACAAGAATTAGAAAAGTAAGTTTAGAGAAGAAGTATTGAAACAAGAATTAAATTCCTTGCAAGAAAAACTTTCTAAAACAAATAAACAAAACAAGAACTTCAAGAAAATGTGAAAATGCTTAAGCAAGAATTTAATGCAAAGGAATCAAAACTCTTGAGAGATTTTTCTAATCTGAAAACTTTGAAAACAAACTTGAAAACAAGTTGTACATACAAGGAAACACCATTCGATCGCTCACATGGTCACTAAACATCGAGTCCTAAGTGATAAGCATAGCATTCCCTTGTTGAGGAACCAAACCAGAGGTAATTAAAAGGCTAGAAATGCTCACAAGGTGCTTTATGATGGTAATGAAATCCTTAAGCCTAGCGTAACCCTAGTTGCGTTGAGTGTAATCGAGGAAGATAAGAAATCAAATGAAATCACTAGGAAAAGATGAATAAGAAACAAAATGATCCCAAATGCAAAGAGAAAACATAATTATCACTCCTCATGATTACAAGAAGGAAAATCTGGATTTCTTAAACAAGTTTAAGCCTCGACATTGTTGACTCCAACAAGTCTTTTGGAAAAAGGATTTAGATAGGCGTATGGAAAATATTGTTGAAACTAACCTCCCTTTGGAAAATGCCTAGAGCGATTGTGTATCCTCCTAATACACCAATGCATCTTGTACCTAGAACAATTGCCACTAAAAGCAAGACATTAATTAGCCAATACGTTATATTTCAACTATTTGTTGATTTTGAGAAAACTTGCAAGAAAAGGATCACACCCATTGGTATAATCAAGGAGAAAGGGTTTTGAACAAATGAAAGAATGTTATTTGACTGAGGTCATGCCTTCTTTAAACTTCTAAAAGATCACTTTGAGAGTCTTAAAAGGGATAGAAACCGATATTAAGGGAATGGAAAAGGAATTTGATGCAATGGTTGTTGAAGTTATTGACTATGAGCGCAGATCAAATATAATGAGATTGAGAGAAAGAACCCGCATACATTAAATGAGAATCTTATTATCGAATGTGTTGCTCAAGATGTGTTTTCATCGCTCAAATTGCTCTATTAATGCTTCCAAATTTCATGAATTATCGTGCCCCGAAAGTCTCCCATGATCGTGTCATTGAGCTTGAAAACTAATTCTAAACTAAATGAGAAAATTGAATCGATGATCACGACAATTTCGTTAAACATTTTTCTAAACTAGAAGTTGAGCATTTTAATTTACAACTAAAATATCAACATCTTAAAGAAAATGTCAAAACTTCAAATGTCAAGACATCTTCGGATGCTCCGAGTTTGATGCGCTTTTCAAATTAACAAACGTGATGAATGATTCAAGCTCAGCAACACGATCGAAAGTTGAAAGCCCAAATCTCTCAATTAAAGGGTCAAACGAACAATATGACAGCTCCCAAATGCCTCCTCCTTTAGATTCTCGAATTCTCAAACGTTTCATCTTCAAAACCTAGTAAATGCTTTACAAAAGGAAAACAAAAGTTTTCTAGAAGAAAATGAAAAGGTTAAACGTCATTTCAATGAGTTGTTTGAATCAATTAAAGTCACTCGTAACAAAACAACAAACAAATAGCTTCATTGCAAAAGGAAATTGAGAATCAAGAGTCGTAAAAGGAAAATGCCAATGATCAATGGGAGAATGGTGTATCAAAGGTTCACTCTTGTAATAAATATGCTTTGTCTATGACATATGTACCTCCTCATCTAAGAAACAACAAACTAGCTATTCAAACATACTTTTCATCTCTTAAGGATTGCTTAGAATGCTGCGTGAGATTGTTGAAGAGGATAAGCTAGAGAAACCTCATGATAGTGCAATTGGACATGCATGCTTATATGCCAAACGATCTCAAGAAATCTTAGAATGCTTGATCACAATATGCCCAAAGTCATTAGGTGAGAGAGTTAATCCTTTGATTCCATGCTCGATGCTCTCGCCAGTATGATATGCACTCGATTCCCAATGTTTTGAATGTGAACCATAGTGTGCCGTTAAGGGTTCAGATTCTAGATCCACAATGCTAAGAAAGAGAACTCAAGTGTGCCTTCTAGGAGTACAAATCTCAAGACCTCTAGTTTTAAGAATGTGAACCGAGTGCACATGCATGTAGTTCAGATCCCAACACATCTAAACAGTGGTGCAAGAGTAGTAAACAAACTAATGTTCCCATTCCTCTACAGAGTAATCGGTGACATTAAAGGGAGCAGTCAAAGTCTCTAGACAATACAAGGAATGATAGGACCTCGCAAGCTAAGAATGTGCACCGAAAAGAGAAGAACAATCTAGGAACTTTAAGTTTGAATCGAATAAAACGAATCGTGTTGATTCTAGTATTAGCCATAGGCGCATCGTAATTAATTCAATTCGATACTATTTGCAAACCTTGTATCGAGGATCGCTGAATTCGCTTCTAATCATGAATGTGATGTTAATGTTCGCCTAATGATGTTAATTGTCCAGCTCATATTGTTAATGCTAAAACTCATGCTAAGAAGGCTAAAAGGCAAAACGAAAGAAAGTTAGAAAACGGTGGAAACCCACGGGAAGAACATTCAAGAAATAGGCTTTCATCGATACATTAGTCATAAGACTAATCGATAATGCCCACTAGAAAATGGATGCCTCTTGGTAGAACTATTCCTTTAAGAAGTGATCACACCGTGAATGTGGCTAATATGCACACTAGTATCGCATCTATTCACAATGATTCCATTGCCTCACTTTCCGATATGAATGCTTCTATTTCGATGCGGGTGGTCCAACCATTGTAACTAACCAAATGGAACCCATTCTTGCATGGGGATCCCAATTATCCGCTTATCCATTCTTGTCGTGTTCAATCATGATCGCTCAAATCGCTACGTGGTACCGGACTCAGCCGCTCCAAGCATATGACTAGAGACCGGTCATGACTCATGAACTTCGCGAGCAAATTCATCGGGGACATAGATTTGGTAATGATCATTTCGGTGCATATGGGTTATGGAGATTATGTTGTTGGTGATAGTGTCATCTCTAGAGTGTATTATGTGGAAGGTTTAGGTCATAACTTCTCGCTGGTCAATTCGTGATTCGATCTAGAAGTAGCCTTCGTAAAACATACCGCTTTGTTAGAGATCTTAATGGTAAGGAACTATTAAAAGGAACTCGTGGCTCAAATCTTTACACCATCTCTATCGATGACATGATGAGGCCTCACCAATCTGCTTGTTATCAAAGGCTTCAAAACAAAGTCATGGTTATGGCATCGCTGTCTCAATCACTTGAACTTCGCACCATCAACGATCTTTCCGTAAAGGACTTAGTTATAGGTTTACCTAGACTAAAGTATGAAAAGGATCATCTTTGTTCAAGATGTCAATTGGGGAAAAGCAAGAAGTATGCCCATAAACCCAAACCTACTAACTCGTCACGAAGTTCTTCATATGATTCATATGGATTTATGTGGACCAATGAGGTGCGAGTAATATTTGGGAAGAAATATGTGTTAGTTGTGGTTGATGATTACTCTAGATCCACCGGTCAAGTTCTTAAGGACAAAGGATGAAACTCGATATCATCATCAAACTCATCAAACAAATTGCGGGTTCGACTAAACAAAACCGCCGTAATTATCGAATGATAATGGAACCGAGTTTGTCAACAAACAACTTAGTGAATTCTATGAAAGCGTTGGAATCGACCATCAAAGAAGTGTTCCACGAACCCCTCAGCGTAACGGTGTAGTTGAAAGACGAAATCGTACTCTTGTTGAAGCCGCTAGAACAATGCCGATCTACTCAAAGGTTCCAATGTTTCTCCGGGTCAAGCAATTGCCACCGCATGCTACACACAAAATCGTTCCCTCGATTCACACTATTCATGGAAAACTCCATATGAACTCGCCCACAATGAAAACCTAATCTATCTTTCCTTCGTGTTTGGTGCCTTGTGCTATCCAACTAATGAGGGTCAAGACTTGGGCAAACTCGGGCTAAAGTCGACATTGGAGTATTTGTAGGATATGCATCAAACAAAAGGGATACCGAATCTACAACAAAAGAACCCGAAATATCATGGAAACAATTCACGTTACGTTTGATGAGTCGACCGTCAAATGGCTCCTGGACACTCCACCAGACCCGCACTTCAAAACAGTCCCATTGGTTCATCCCTTGTTCCAAACTCCTCTCAAGAAACTCCATATGTACCTCCATCCGAAGATGATGTAAAGAAATTGTTTGATCCTATGTTTGATGAATCAGATGATTCAATTACTAATGAGGTGTCGATTCCTACAACAGAGGATGATCATATTCCGATGAATGAAGTCAATCCTCGGCCTCAATATCTTTAAGTCAAGAAGCACCAATCTGCGATCCTTCGCCTCATCAACAAATCATCATTCTTCAAATGTACATCATGGAAATGTTTCGACATCAATGATGAAGTTAATCCTTTGCCACTCCTCGAAGATGCTCCATTTGAAAACATATTTGCTACTCCGAATCATCATCGAACCACCTTCTTCAGAGACATCGACTCGCTACCTCGGCCTCAACAACCGCCACATGAACACCTCGGAAAATGGACTCACGATCACCCCTTAGACAACATCATTGGAAATCCTCTCCGTCTCTGTATCAACATGGAAACAACTCGCAACCGATGCCTTATGGTGCTTCTTCAACTCCGTACTATCTAAGATCGAACCAAAAGATGTTAAACCGCCATGAATGAAGATAGGCGGTTCAATGCCATGCAAGATGAAATTCATGAGTTTGATCGTCTTGATGTATGGGAGTTAGTACCGCCTCAGATCAAGCTATGATTATAGCTCTCAAATGGATCTTCAAAGTAAAACTTGATGAGCATGGTGATGTGTTGAAGAACAAGACTCGATTGGTTGCTAAAGGATATCGTCAAGAGGAGGGTATAGACTTTGAAGAATCTTTTGCTCCAGCTTGCTCGAATCGAGGCAATCGTAATCTTTCCGCTAATCCGCTAGTAAGAACATGGTAGTTTATCGATGGATGTAAAGACGGCATTTCGAGCGGAGATCTTAAAGAAGTCGCTCACGCCGCCCAACTCAAGGATTTGTGAATCAAGAGCATCCTACTCACGCTTATCGTTTGAAGAAGGCTCTTTACGGTTTAAAGCAAGCTCCGAGGGCATGGTATGATACATTGTCAAAGTTTCTTCTATCAACCGGATTCATCAAAGAGCGATTGATCCTACATTGTTCACCGAAGTCGTGCAAACATTTAATTCATGTTCAAATTTATGTTGATGATATTATTTTTGCCTCGGCTGCACCCAATGGAATGTGATCGTTTTCAAATGAAATGAGTTCAAAGTTTCAAAGTCAATGATGGGACAAATGTCATTTTTCTTGGGATTACAAATTTCACAAAGTCCCGGAGGCATTTTCATAAATCAATCTAAATATGCAATGTAGATTTTAAAGAAATTTGGATTTGATTCATGTGACCTGCTGACACCCTATGATTGACCAAACCAAACTAGATGAGGACCTCTCGGGGATCATGATTGACCAAACGAAATATCGGAGTATGATTGGATCCCCGATGTATCTCACCGCTAGTAGACTGACATCTTGTTCGCCGCTTGCATGTGTGCTAGATACCGTGCTAAGCCTACTAAAAAGCACCTTGAAGCGCTTAAGCGGGTCTTTCGGTATCTCCAAGGAACCATCAATATGGGTCTTTGCACCCGAGACACCGGTATGTCACTAACGGCCTATGCGTATGCCGATCATGCAGGTTGTCAAGATACTAAATCGTCAAGCACGTCCGGAGGTGCTCGGTTTTGGGTGATAAGCTTGTGAGTTGGTCTTCAAAGAAGCAAATGAGTACTTCTATTTCCTCTACAGAGGTGAATACATAGCCATGTCATCTTGTTGTGCTCAAATCTTATGGATGAGATCTCAATTATCTAACTATGGCTTTGAATTCAACAAAATCCCTCTCATCGTGATAATAAAGTGCTATTGCTCTCATGCAACAACGCTCAACACTCAAGAGCAAAGCATATCGACATTCGAAATCATTTCATCGGGAACAAGTGGAAAAAGGTGTGGTGGAACTATATTTTGTGAGGTCTCGAATATCGTTAGCGACATCTTCACCAAAGCTCTTCCAAGAGAACGTTTTGAGTTTATTCTTCCACGACTAGGTTTGAAAAGCCTTCAACCGAAACTCTCAAACGCCTTCAAGAGGAAGACGAGGAGTAAAGGTCTATCTTCATCTATCTCTTGTAAATATTTATTCGAAAAACAAAATAGAAAATTATAAAATTTCAAAATCCATAAAAATTTGAAAAATTCAAAATCTTCAAAAATATTGTCATTTTGTCATGTTTTTCGGTTCGATAATATCTACGGTCTTTGTGTTGTCATTCAAAGAATGACACGGACTTTAGATGTTGTTCAATTTAAAAAAAAAAAAAAAAATCAAAAATCAAAAATATTTTTGGGAGAAAGAGAAACAATGGTTTATTGTCATTTTCGTGCAATAACCCGGGTTTTAAAAGAAAGAACAGAGCCATGTTTTAACATGTTTTCAAATTCCATGCTCGATTCTATAAACATTTATCTCATTGAAACCAAATGCTTTGAAAAATAACTCGGTGTCTATTTTTGATAATCATCAGACTTATTTGTCAAATCTCTATCTCTCAATCAACAACCAATGTCATTGATTGAGGGGAGAATGATTTCAATTAAATTAAAAAGTTATTTGGCATTAAAATTGTTTTCAAAAGATATAAATGCATGTTTTATCAATGGAGTGTAAAGTCTTAAAATCCGATCCTTATCGGTTCAAACGCTTTCACAATCAAGTCACAATTCTCCTTAAAGCTTTCAAAATCAATTTAAATCAATAAGAGATCACAAATCTCAAATGATTTGATAATTTTGATCGGGAGAATGTGTGATTTAAATTGATTTAAACCGATAATTAGGTAAATGGTTTTATAAGGATGTACATGCTATCCCGCCTCATGTGACAAACGATTTCAATTTTCCATGCACATGTTGTGGGGAGCATCTATCTTAAACCTTTGATTTGAAACGTGATCTTTCATCCCAATGTGCAGTTCCTCTAGTATGTGCAAAACTCTTTTCAAACCCCGAGGCACATATTGAGGGGAGCAAATTTATGGAAACCTCATCCTTCCCGAAATGCTATATCTACTTGATTTGATGTGGAAGTGATGTTGATATCTTTAGAAAATGGTAATCAAAGAAGTTAATTCTTTCTCTTGCCTCCGTGTGCAAAACATTTTCAAATACTTGATGCACATGTTGAGGGGAGTTCTCGTTCTAAAATATCAAAACAATTCGGTACAAAATGCTTTGATAATATATCACAAGTATCCGAATTGATTTTCAAATGGTTTTCGATTGGATCCAATGGCGGACGAACAATACCAAATAGACCGACCAACTTTACTTTATGTACGGTGATATAAGGATGATAAGGTTAGGTAGTTGTTCCCATGATCCGCTGAATCCGGAGGGATCTACCGTGGACAATCCACTAGTTAGTGTAGAAGTCCTTAGGTATGATGATAAAAGGAGAAAAATGAGATATGGCACTAGAACAAAAAGTGGATTTGGCCACACCGAATATGTGACGATATACATATAGTCACACATGATTTTTCTACCGTGTGTGACTAAAGGTGCCGCGACCATAGGTACTCTATGGTCACGTGTTTGACTTTTTTAGTCTCTATTGCAAAAGAGTAACCAAACCGTAATATGTGTGACTAATTAGGTACAAATTTTGTTGGATTAATCCGTATTAGTGACCATAAACACTTTGATAGTCACACAAAGCATGTTTGTTTTGGGTATTTAGTCACATACAATTAAGCATAAAGTGGCCAAAAGTGTTAATAAGTGTGACCATATGTTGTTTAAGGTGAAGAAATATGTCTTTTGTGTGACTATTGATCATCCAATGGCCACTTGAATTTTATGTTTGTGTGGCCTTTTGTAACATTTAGTCACAAAGCATGTTTGTTTTGTATATTTAGTCACATACAATTAATCATAAAGTGGCCAAAAGTGTTAATAAGTGTGACCATATGGTGTTTAAAGTGAAGAAATGTGTCTTTTGTGCGACTATTGATCATCCAATGGCCACATGAATTTTATGTTTGTGTGGCCTTTTCTAACATTTAGTCACACAAAGCATGTTTGTTTTGGGTATTTAGTCACATACAATTAATCATAAAGTGGCTAAAATGTTAATAAGTGTGACCATATGGTGTTTAAAATGAAGAAATGTGTATTTTGTATGACTATTGATCATCCAATGGCCACATGAATTTTATGTTTGTGTGGCCTTTTCTAACATTTAGTCACACAAAGCATGTTTATTTTAGGTATTTAGTCACATACAATTAATCATAAAGTGGCCAAAAGTGTTAATAAGTGTGACCATATGGTGTTTAAAGTGAAGAAATGTGTGTTTTGTGTGACTATTGATCATCTAATGGCCACAAAAATTTTGTGTTTGTGTGGCCTTTTCTAACATTTAGTCACACAAAGCATGTTTCTTTTGGGTATTTAGTCACGTACAATTAAGCATACAGTGGCCAAAAGTGTTAATAAGTGTAACCATATGGTGTTTAAAGTGAAGAAATGTGTCTTTTGTGTGACTATTGATCATCCAATGGCCACTTGAATCTTATGTTTGTGTGGCCTTTTGTAACATTTAGTCACACAAAGCATGTTTCTTTTTGGGTATTTAGTCATATACAATTGCGTAAAGTGGCCAAAAGTGTTAATAAGTGTGACCATATGGTGTTTAAAGTGAAGAAATGTGTCTTTTGTGTGACTATTGATCATCCAATGGCCACTTGAATCTTATGTTTGTGTGGCCTTTTGTAACATTTAGTCACACAAAGCATGTTTCTTTTCGGGTATTTAGTCACATACAATTAAGCATAAAGTGGTAAAAGTGTTAATAAATGTGACCATATGATGTTTAAAGTGAAGAAATGTGTATTTTGTGTGACTATTGATCATCCAATGGCCACTGAATTTTATGTTTGTGTGGCCTTTTGTAACATTTAGTCACACAAAACATGTTTCTTTTGGGTATTTAGTCACATACAATTAAACGTAAAGTGGCCAAACGTGCTAATAAGTGTGACTATTGATCATCCAATTGTCACATGAAATTTTTTTGTGTGGCCTTTTGTAATATTTAGTCACACAACAAATTAAGCAAACAGTGACAAAAGTATAATAAATGTGACTATATGCATCTTTTAGTCACATTTAAAAATCAATATATATCAAAACAAATTCATATATATATCAAAACAAATTCAAATACAATAAAATTGAAATGTATATAACTGAACCGAATATATAATTGGACCTCCTTTTATACACCAAGGAGTCTTAGTATGCTTATAATACTTTCCTAAGTATCTATAATCTTTTCCATAAACAACTAATGCATATCATAGAAGCAACAATACTAACTTATAACTAACAGTTGTAACTAATACACTAGCAGTATTAACTTGAGCAGCCAATCTTTGAGCAGTCTTAACTTTGTACAACTACACAATCTGCAAGATGCAACAGCTGAAGAATACATAACAATAAAAAGTAAGATGATCATATATGCTAAAGAAAACAAGAAGATAGACATACTCATTGAGTCGGGTGAGTGCTTAAGAGCTGCCAACATCTGCAATATAACACAACAAATTAGGAATAGCAGTCGTAATACAGTTATCACATATACAACAATTTAGAACTTAAAATACAGAGAAACAATCATTGAAGCCTTCATAGATACCATTATGCTTTCCTATCTCAAGTCAATTTTTCATTACTACTGAAATGTTTAGAGTCGGGACAGAGGACTGAATGACTGATTCTGCTAACGAGATTTCTAAGATGCCATGAAACTTTTGTCAAAAGACTTGCAATGGATGCCAATGACCGCTCTCGGAGTTTTTCATCACAACAGCTTCAGTTCGTAAGGGCTTTTTCCTGATATCAACTCAAAAAGAAATGAATATGCATATTAGTTTAATAGTATAGTAGCACCTGTGTTGCTGAAACTTGTTAATGATGGGTTTTCCTGACTTGAAGGAGATTCAGCATCTCTGTATCCGCTTCCATTTCTAAAATGTTGTATCCATGGGTTACTTGAAGAGATATGGTCTATTATTTTCATTACGAGCATAGTTTTCTCTTGAAATCGATCCTTGACCAAGTGCCATGTTGTAGAACCTTAAACTGGGATATAAATGTTATCAAAAACCTATTACCGACAGGAAAATTTATGACAAAGAAAATAATCGATCAAATATCATACCTGGCCAGAAGGTCAACGATCTGACCTTGTATCAGACGAACACTCATTTTGAGTTTGCCAGCTTCTTATATCCAAAGAATTATATAACTGGTCAACGAAAGAAGCTTCCATTGACTTCAAGTACAAACTATGCTTCTCATCAGTCCATTATGATGATTATCTTTTTGGGGATTCCTGTGACAAAAATTTATAAAAAGCACCAGATATGAGTAAATAATCTCTTATTTTTGCTCAAAGCATAAATAAATATGTTACTTCTGCTAACAAAAAATGCACTCATTACTTGTTGACCCGTAAAATAAAACTCCCTTCATACGGTAATAGAGATACGATATAGCATAGTGTCAATTTCATGGATTATCCTTTTGATATTTTATTTATTAGCAAAGGGGAAATTTGCATAAATAAAGAGACATATGCAAAAAGCTTGCAACAACCCCAAAAGAACATGGCTATCAGAGAAATCCAAGCAGCAAATATGGAACAATGCCCCGACAACTACCTTACAAACCAAACATACTGAAAAGGGAAAATCTACCTATTCAGCAAATGCCTAAATGAAAGATATTTTATTTTCGTCATTATGGACCTAGTTGGTCTATAATCAGTAATAACCCCACACGCTTAATAATTTGGTAGAAACCCCACATGTCATTTGTCCATGCTACTACTTCTCCATATCAAATATCGTTGAAGCCCTCCACCGCTCATTCCAGCAACCAATCTAAGGTTAAATCAAAAGTCATTAGCACTCAAAACAAGTTTCTATCGTCATCTCGAGTATATTATTCTATATTATAAAAATGTGTTTTCCTTTATTATATAGCAATTTAAGTTGTGAACCCATCACAAGCTTTCATTTTAAAGATTACCACAGTTCTCTCCTATTTGTATCCATCTTTAGCACACATTAACGCACATGACTCTCTCCTCTCAAAACTATCAAAACCAACCCACTCTAGCTCTCGCTCACTGGAAAATCACTTAATCTCCCTTGCATACTGTGGGTATACTTCTAATAAACCAATTCATTCAGACATGTGATTTCGACCTTTATAGTTCAGACTTCATATGCTGCCTCCTAACATATATACATCACATAAGATGATCTGAAAAACACTGAGAAGAATATCTTACCACAACTGTAGACGAACAGTACATTCAAGATACATCGCCTTCGACAAGAAGTCAATTCCAGTAGTTTCTGATCAATATAGAACACAATTTAGTCTAAGGTATATGTTATTGTGCTCACTTTTAAGCTAGCTACTCAACTTTAACATTTAGGCAGAACAGAAATATTGTTATAACTCTGTTATGATCTTGTAACAAATATCTATAACAGCTAACGGCATCATTCGCTCCTTTAGACAGCATAACACAGTAGATCGTCCATCAGACAAACACAATGACACAACCAATGATTTAGGCCGGTGACTGCTTACAAATATCTAGTGAGTCGTAGTTACTTTTCCTTAAGAATTAGAGTAGATAAATTACCTCGAGTTTCAGAAGAACGTCCCAGTTCCGCAAGATTCTCCTATCCCAATCAGCTATTGCGTTAGCTTGTTTCCTGAACTTGCTGGTTCTCTCCTGAAGCTCCACATTCCACTCTTTGATGATCTTTATGAAACATCAAAATGTATAATTATTAGATCATATAAACAGAAAAGGCCCATGAGTGCTGGGCCATTAAGTTACATCATAAACTTTTGGTGTCGTCTAGATTGCTTGCGATTGATGGGAGAGAAGACATTATACATTGTCCCAGTTTGCTTAGGTATACATATTAGAGTAAAAGGAAACAATTCAATTTGGTTGAAGCCTTAAAGGTCTCCCAAAGTGTTTTTTAAGGATAAAAGCCTCGTAAAGCAATTTTTAGGAGTATTGGTTGTTCATATAATATAAATTAAAAATTTTGAGACGCTAACTGTCTATAAAATATTCCAATTTGGAACGATAATTGTTTGCTACCAGCCTGTAACCTGCACCAAGAATTACCTATTTTAACTTTTGACCCAGCCTATCCTATAATCATTACAAAATAAAGTATACGGAGTATATGATAACATTAAAAGCTAAATAGTTGAGAACAAACCCATCTGAAGGTAGCCTGAAACAATAAAAATAAACCATAGAAATGCTAGAGCTCAGCCTTAAAGAAGCACCAGTAGACTCTACACGACAAACAGGTTCGTTGAATATTTCACTATCAGGTGGCCCACAAGGTTCAGAAGCATGGCTCAGTGACTCATCCCACATAATCTGTCCACTATTAAGGTAATTATTCACCTTCTCTAGTGTTTCCACATCACCACTGAAAATCAACAAAATGAGAAATAAGTCAATTATCCTAAAACATAAACATGTTTTAACTTTTAAATGTGAAGTAAAATGATTAGTAACATTAAACTTAACAAGATTAACTTTTATATCAGGTCACCCAAAGTGTGATCGGAATGCACAAAACCTACTAAATCATTTTATTCAAAAAATCCTGATAGTTACTAAAATAATATAGTTGTTGTAACCATATTTGGAACAATATATATTCAATAAAAATCTAGAAAATATGGACAAGTCATACCGGTCACGCCGGCCTGTTTCAAGCCAAAAAGTGTTTTTAATGTTTGTACTTTCGTATCAGCAACAAAAACTCGAGTTTCGCACTCGAGCACGACCTCGAGACTGTATAAAGTTACATACTGTAGCTGAAAGGTCGAATCTTATAACAAGATTGCAACTCTGAACGTCTAATCCTTCTTCAAGAATTGATGTTGCAACAATGATGTTGACCTGCATACATTACATTGTACAGAAAGTACATAATCATGTTCATACTTATTCTTAAAACAAACAGAAAAACTCCCAAAACAGGTATATTATCTTTTGTATTCTACTACCTCAAACCGGAACTCCTCATAGCATATAGTCAAATTTTTGATCGTATACAACATGACAAATTAAGAAAAATATAAACATGAAAAATTACCATAAAGCAATACGAATGGGAGAATATTGTATGCGATTGATGGGAGGATATTGCGTTTGTTAATTAGGGTTTGAGAAGGGGAGGTAATTTGAGGATAAAGATGGGTGGAGGCCAGGGTAATTTGATTTTGGGGAAAATAATTAGGCGGAGGGGTAATTTGATTTTGGGGAAAATAATTAGGCGGGCTTTGGAAAAGTTAGAATTATTTTATTTTAGAAAAAAGATAAAGATGAGTGGACGGGCAATTTGATTTTGGGGAAAAATATAGGCGGGGCTTTGTGAAAAGTTAGAGTGGAAAATTTCATTTTAGAAAAAATTTAGGTGTGACCATATGTACAAGTTTTTGGCTACACTGAACTCATGTCTGACTATAGTAAAGCCTATAGTCACATGATCGTGCTACAATTAAATGTGACTATATAAATTAGGTTTCGGCAAACAAACACACACTAAACTTTAGACACACATATTAACTTACGTTGCAGCTTAAACGAGCGCAAACTCGAGCCTAAATACTTATTTATGAATGTATCGAGCTTTTCGAGCTGAAGTCGAATTGAATTCGATTCTTAGGTTATACTTCAATTTTAATTTGTGTAAGAAAACACATTTTTACAAATAAATCGAGCTTTCCGAGTCAAGCTTTGCCGAGTTTAAACTTTCGATCTCGGATGACATAATCGGAGGTCCCCGGATCCTTGCTTCTTAGTGTCTCGTGACAAATGGTATACACCTACCAAGCGGTGCAACCCATGCATGACCGCTTTAATAACTTCAAATATAATTCATATAACCTCGAACTATAACTATACACCTACCAAGCTTTGCAACCCATGCATGACCGCTTTAATAACTTCAAATATAATTCATATAACCTTTGAACTATAACTATACACCTACAAGCCGGTGCAACCCATGCACGATCGGTGATAATGGCTAATTCACATGGTTCATAGGTCATGTACATTAGGTTATCACTTGTCACATTCATTAATGGGTATTTGACATCATATGGGTCATATGCATTGGGTTCTTGTTGCTTAGAGTGTCATGTTACGACACATCCATGACTGTTGACAATAGGTAATTAAAATGGGTAATGGGTCAGTGCATTGGGTTGTAGTGGCTTATAGTGTCATGCTATCGACCAATACATGACTGGTGATGGACAATGGGTAATTAACATGGGTCATGTGCATTGGGTTTTGTAAACTAAGACAAAAACTATACAACATTTTTATACGTTTTGTGTGTTTTTAAAGTTTTCATCCATTTGTAATGTTTTTCGTCCATTTTTACCGTTTCAATCGATTTTGACCGATTTTGCTAGTTTTCACCGATTTTGACAATTATCGATGATTTACCTGATTTAGACCGATTGCGACGTGTTCGACCGATTTCATATGCATCGGGTTATAGTTGTTAGAGTGTCATGTTACGACACATCCATGATTGTTGACAATGAGTAATTAACATGGGTAATGGGTCATGTGCATTGGGTTGTAGTGGCTTATAGTGTCATATTATCGACCAATACATGACCGTGATCAACAATGGGTAATTGACAATTGTCATGGGTCATGTGCATTAGGTTTTGTAAACTAAGACAAATACTATACAACAATAAAGCAAATTACAATTAAGCCCTAAACAATAAAGCAAATTATAATTAAGCCCTAATCTAATCTAAACTAAAACGCGAAATTACCGGAACTTAACGAGCCTAAAACCTAAACTACCAAATTTTAACCCTACAAATGCAAATTTATTTTTCTAAGGTCCTAAATGGTTAAAATAATTTTAGGAAAAGATTTGTATTTTTTTATTTGTATTTTATTTATTATGGATTAAAAATACTTTTATCTTAAAATATTATTAAAAATATTAAACGAAATAGGAAAAATATGATTTTTTTGTAAGAGTACTTAAAACTAATTAAAACCTAGGAAAAATAAAACAAGACAATCGACTTATTGGAATAAGCTACAAAAAGTCGGAAATGAAATAAGCTAAAACTGACAATGTGGTTAAATATTAAATTTTGCAAGAAATACATGTAAGTCCTTAGGGTGCTTGTGGTAGTGGAGTGTGGTGTTAAGTGTGGTTGAGACTAGTGGAGGTCTTGGGTTCTAGCCTTGGGGCTCACGCTGACTTCCTAGTTTCTCACATTTTGTTTTTCAATTTTCTTTTGCAAACTTTTAATAAGTTTGAAAATATGAACTTTTGTAAAATCAAAATTTTTAAAACTTACAAAATAAGTCGAAATGAGCTAATAAGCTCAACAAAATACTAAATAAGCCAAGTGTTTAATTGTTAAGCACAAGTTAGCATTAAGTAGACACACATATTAACTTACGTGACCATATGTATCGAATTGTGACTACACTTAAATAATGTGTGACAAAATATGACTCTATGATTTAGACTCCTAAATAAATACTTCATGTGACCATATATAACATCTTTAATTTATTATGTTTTCGTACATTTTTGTATGATTTTTTTGTTTTCATACGTCCTTCTCCTTTTTTATTTGTTTTGCTACGTTGTGTTCGCTTTTGTACATTTTGTACGCCTTGATACGTTTTTTTTTATGAAAACGTTAAAAAATGGACAAAAACGGTCCAAGATGTACAAAAACGTTAATCAAGAAAAAAAAATGAACGAAAATGGTTTAAACCGTTATGATATTTTACCCTTTAAACCAAATAAGCTACAACTTATTCGGTTTTGCTAAAATTGAAATTTAAAAGTGAAACAAGTTCAAGATAAGCGAGAGGGAGAAAAAGCCACGGTTTAATAAGCGACTTCTATAAGCACTCTTTAAGCTACTAGCTAAAAACAATGAAGGCTTAAACTTCTATATTAAAAGGAAATGCATTACATTAACGAATAGGTTACCTTGGAAGATGGTAACCCGCTTGACTTCAGGTGGAGGTCGCGGGTTCGATTCTCATTGGGTGTAACATCCTTTTATTTTCTTGTTATTTTTATTAACAAAATTTAGTCACACATTTGTGATATGTTGCGGTTATTGTAAAGGCATATAGTCACATGATCATTCTAGAAGAAAATGAGACTATACATTAGTTTTTGACAAGCTAACACAAACTAAACTTTAAACACACATATTAAGTTACGTGACCAAAAGTGTTAATAAGTGTGACCACATGGTGTTTAAAGTGAAGAAATGTGTATCTTGTGTGACTATTGATCATCCAATGGTTACATGAATTTTATGTTTGTGTGACCTTTTCTAACATTTAGTCACACAAAGCATATCTCTTTTGGTTATTTAGTCACATACAATTAATCATAAAGTGGCTAAAAGTGTTAATGAGTGTGACCATTTGGTGTTTAAAGTGAAGATATGTGTATGTTGTGTGACTATTGATCATCCAATGGCCACATGAATTTTATGTTTGTGTGGCCTTTTCTAACATTTAGTCACACAAAGCATGTTTGTTTTGGGTATTTAGTCATATACAATTAATCATAAAGTGGCTAAAAATTCACATAATTGTGACCATATGGTGTTTCCTTAATTAATAAAAGTTCACCTTTGCACAAAAAAAAATATTTTGTGTTGTGGTCTGCTTATAAACAGAAAAGTTTAGTGGTTAAGGCTGCCAGCATAAAGTTAAGTCCGGTAGGTTAATTTTAGTGGTTAAGGTCGCCAAGACAAAGTTAAGTCCGTAGACCTAAGTTAAGTCTGCTTTAGTATTCGTAGTTAGTTCTGTTTATGAAAACATAATAGTTTTTGTGTGACTATTGATCATCCAATGGCCACATGAATTTTATGTTTGTGTGGCCTTTTCTAACATTTAGTCACACAAAGCATGTTTCTTTCGGTATTTAGTCACATACAATTAATCATAATGTGGCTAAAAGTGTTAATAAGTGTGACCATATGGTGTTTCAAGTGAAGAACGTGTATTTTGTGTGACTATTGATCATCCAATGGCCACATGAACTTTATATTGTGTGGCCTTTTCTAACATTTAGTCACACAAAGCATGTTTGTTTTGGGTATTTAGTCACATACAATTAACCATAAAGTGGCTAAAAGTGTTAATAAGTGTGACCATATGGTGTTTAAAGTGAAGAAACGTGTATTTTGAGTGACTATTGATCATCCAATGGCCACATATTAAGTTACGTGACCATATGTATCGGATTTTGGCTACACTTAAATAATATGTGTGACAAACGCTTAGTGTGACCATATATGGCATTTGGTCACGGTGTTAGTAGCAAATGTGACTTTATAGATTAGCTTTTGGCAAGCTAACACAAACTAAACTTTAAACACACATATCAACTTACGTGAACATATGTACCGGATTTTGGCTACACTTAACGAATGTGTGACAAAACATTTAGTGTGACCATATATGGCTTTTGGTCACGGTGTTCAAGTGTGTGACATATATTTGTCATTGTTTATATGTATATCGTGACTAATGCTTCAACCTTACTTTTCATTTGTCACTTGTTCCAATTTCGATGTGGCTAAAGAGTTGGCAAAACATATCAGTCACCCTTAAATAATGTGTGACAAAACTTGACTCTATGATTTAGACACAAAAATTACTTCATGCGACTAACGATCAAGGTTACTTGTATTTGTCACGCGTTCCAAATTCATATGTGGCTAAATGATCCAAACCAAATCACCAGATACCTTTAGCCACACAATGTTCAATTGTGTGGCGACATGATTGTAATGGTCACACAATCAAAATTTTCATGTGTGACTAATTAGTAAATGTTGTGAATTTTCGTACCTTCACCACACAATATGCGAATGTGTGGCCGTTCCATTTCGACCATGCGTGACCAAACCCGCTTTTGTACTAGTGTGGGAAGAGTGCGGACTAAGACCGAGCTAGTAATGGAATAAACCCAACAAGGTTCTAGCTATGAAGTCTCGGTAAGACCGAAGGGGTCAAGAATTAAAAGGAATTGAATGAGAAAGGGTGAAAACAAATAGCCCTCCATTTACTCAACCTTAGGGCGTAAACCGGGTTCAATTCATATACTATCGATGGTAACATCAGATTGAAGACAAGACGTCATGGACCCAAAGGACGACCGCACTTCAACTTTCCAAACCACTCAAGTTCCTCTTAAAAGGACTTGTTTCATTCTCACGGAACCGACATTATCTATCGACTTTCTCTTAGAGATGGTTGATATTGAAGAAGGAGACCTCTCCCTAGTCTCCCAGACGGGATCCAAATATGCACAAATTGAGTCTAGAGCCACGAGATCATCAATAAATCTCATTAGGACACTTTCAATGAAGACTCTATGTTTCACACAATGTGGAAAGAGAGATTATATCTTGAGTCCCACGCATTATCCTTGTGGTATTGCCGTAACATCCGAGTGATGTGTTTACATATTCACAATGAAGATGGAAAGCCTTCGAGCCAACATCAAACAAGCTCACGGTAGGTGGCATGTGAGATCTATTTTATAGATTAACCATGTGACAACCGAAGAGAAACAATGGGGCGATTCAATCTCTTGAATCAATCCGGTTCGAGTTATGGATTGACGGATACCTTTGAAAACCGGTCTTTGTGCTTAAAACTCTTTTCTTTAGCACATCGACCCGTACTCATTCTTCAAACCAAAAGGTGTTTTTATGATTGATAATTGATTTTCAATAAAACCTTCGTTGTATTGCAAAACAATTTCTATTGAGCAATACACGATTGTTTTCAAATCTCTTTTCATCAATCGGTGGACTTAAAATTATTGATTCACTCAATTCGTGTTGTCTTCTTTGAGATGTTCCGGTTTGAGAACAAATAGAACATTACGAAACCCTCGTCAAGGAGATTCTTAGAATCCTACGATCACGCAGGCGATTTGTAATCGATCTTAGAATTCAACGAAGTGATCAAAGACACTTTCGCGCGATTTATTGCTAACTTGTTGTATGCGTGTACACCCGACGTTTGCAACCGATCGTAATGAAGCGGTCAATCCATAGCCGCATGCTCACTTAACACATTCATCTAAAAGGAAATCATGATTAGTGCATCAATGACTCGATATTTTCACTCCATGCTTCGCCACGCCGCCAATATCATGATTCAACAAATGCTTCCGCTACTCGATGAGAAGATTTCATGATCCGTAATGTGAGCATGTCGGTCCTAAAGTCACAACATCACATAATACCAACACCACAAAGGATGTGTCGAGATTGTTGATAGTCGATGATCTCAAAAGATGGCTCAAAATTATTATCACTTGGATCGAAAAGACCTCCACTTGAAGTAACCAAACATGCAATGTGAAGAATCAATGACTACGAGCTTAGGAGCAAAGGACTACATCATGAATGCAAGATCAATTGTTAATGTATTATCCGGTTGTATTCAATGTATTTTTGGTACGTAATTGAGGTGACCTCCTGTGGGAGATTGTTAGGAATTAGAAATTCCGGTATTAAAGAGTTGGTCACCTCAAGTATATGTAATCGTAGAAAGCTCGTAGTCGTAGTTCTTTTAGTTAAGTAGTATTTAGTTAAGTAACACCGTGGAGGATTGGACGGTCTTTACCCATCTGTATGCCCGATCCACACCCGATGTGTGGCATTTTATGTAAGACTATAAATACTCTACCTTCCAAGGTAGAGTTGGAGCTCATAATAATATCTTTCACTTTCTCTCACTAATTTCCCTAAACCTCTAACTTTCTCTCTAGAATTCCATCTATATGCTACTTTGTGTTATGGTTTGATGTATGTGAAAAGTTATATCTTACACGCTTATACCGGAAAGACAAGTGTCATACCAAGAGACAAGTAGTGATTTATTACTTTGATGTTATCGTTTCGACTTTCGTGTTATATGGATAAAGAAATGGTGTACAATATAAGGATTTATTTGTGCCTTGTAGTATTGTTTTGACTTCAGTATGATTGGTAATTGGGAAGCATTCTAAGCGAGTTGACAATGTTGATATTGTGTCCTCCGAAGCGAACAACTGGACTTCAATGAATATATTTATCTTAGAGACAAGTTAGTTGGTTGGTTGTATGTCTCAAGATACATGCTTGAACGCTTATCTCAATGAAGAAGACATAAAAGCTTGCTAAGCGTGTTTTACAAAGATCTACAATGCTTTTAGTTGCTACGTCAAAGTTAAAGATACAATGTCTTCTACATTTTCCACGTGCATTAAGTGTCGAGATACAAGATATGTATACACCAAGTTTCGAATCTATAAAAGATGGTTGTCGGTTTGGGAGAGAGCAAAAGATAAAGGTGCACTAATTAAAGGAGAGTAGAAACCTAATTAAATTTGTTTATATTATTCTCGTCTACAAGTGAAGAAAAAGAAAAATTCAAGAAGAACAAGGTCTATCATGTCATCCTCGTAGTCAAGGCTTAATGTTTATTTTACATTATACTTATAGGAAAATTGTAAGCAATTCCCATATGCCATCACTGGGAGAGATTGTTAGCTTTCTAAGTAAAGACATATTCGGAATTGTATTAGTTATCTCGTAAGCGATATCGCAAGGACTAATAGTGTCATTAAAGGGAGGCAGGGTGATTTTAGGGTTTGTTTAGCATATGCGTAGTTATGACATTTTATTCGGATGTTATTGGACTCTTCAAGCCCAAGATGAAAATGCATTTGTAATATTTTCAAAATTTTCATTGTGTTAAGTATATGGTATATATGATGTATTTATGAATTTATAAATTAAAGTCTTAAACTTTTAAATTTACAAAACTTGTTACATTTAATAATTTTAAAACAAAACTTTAAAATTTACTATTCACGCATTACTTAATAACATTAAATGGATGTTACAATAATAAAATATAACTACTATCACCCCTAAATATAGTACTCGCCTCTAATAAGGTATATCAATATGGTTATAATATTGAAACCTAATGTACGATACAAAGAAATCATGCAAACTTTCCATACATACCAACTGATGTAGTTTTCCATCATTTTAATAAGGAGGACAAATGCAAATCTCTCCATGAAACCATACAAGCAATCTCTCCATAAAGCCATTCAAAGATTAGTTTCATCCTCTCCATTTCACGCCTTCATCCTCTTATAAATACCAACTAAGTATTTGGGATAAAGGGGATCTAGACACACAAACATATTCTATACAAAGACAATTTTCCCTATCATCTTTACTACACTTTATGTAATGTATAACTTTATGTTATAAGGTATTACTATGAGATCAATATCGACTTGATCGTCGGAGGGGTTCCCCACCGAACCTCTCTAACGAGCTTTTGTGTTTTCAAGATCATACTAAAGACCAAGTCAAAGTCAACACAAGTCAAACGGCCACCATCACCTTAACGACTATGCAGATTTTGGTAGCATCATTTGGCGCCATCCGTGGGACCCGAGCAAAACACTTGTCATGTATGCTCACCGTATGTTTTCATTTACCGATACATGTTTATTGAGGTTAGTAGACTGCAACTTTATGAAAGGTGTCCACCGAAGCCTTTCGAACAAGATGAATATATACTTGTTCTAATCTAAATCTTATTTGATAATTTGTCAATTATACATATTATATTCGGTTTAGTACGTTCTTTTATATTACATTTCGAGATCAATATCATCTTGAAATACGATAATGACATGCCATAATTCACATAAGAAACAAGGACTACATACACATATATTACTCTAAATCAAGAATTAAAATTGTAAAATACTATGCATTTTACGATTTATTAGCTCAATACATGTACTTGGTTTAAAATTTTTAAAGTATGAGTTGTACTCTTATCTTATTAATTGAGAAAGAGAAACAAAATAAAGATAAAGTTCAGATTGTTTTGGACTTCGATTATTACTCGTGGCCATACACAAGCATAACATAAACATAAATTTGTTTTCAGATCCAATTGTTTATTTAGCTAACAAGAAAAAGGAAAGAATCTTATGTATTTTTTATAGGAAAAAGCTACACGATGATGCAACGAAGCCGAGAGCGAATAAATCACGCAACACTGTAAGGCCTTTTCAAAGACGTGAAACCATATCATGCAAAATGGAACAACCGCTCCAAAGTCGTGAAATTCTATCACGCAGAAGTGGCATGACCACTTCCATGATTATCTCCCGACATTAAAGGGGTGAAAAGCTTTAAGTAGCTAATCACAAGCTTAATATAAAGCTAAGCGAAAAGGTCCGGACCATTACCATATCCCGCCATTCAAGGGATAATAAGCTATATTGCTTACAAAGACGCAAAACCTACCGCGCAAAGTGGCACGTCCACAACAAAGACGCGAAACCACATCGCGCGAAAGTGACATAGTCACTTCAATGAAAATCTCCCGATGTCAAAAGGATAAATTGCTATTACGAAAAAGCTTAATATGAAGGTAGATAAAATGGTCCAGACGAATACAATATCCCGTTATTAAAGGAATAAATAGCTAAATTTAGCTAAATGTGCAAAGTAGCATGTCCACTTGAAAAACGACAAAACACAATTGCACAAAGCAATACACTTAAAAAAAATCGATATCCCAACAATAAAGGAAAAATGATTGACAAAAACGCATACTACAAGAAGCACGATTAGTTCATACATGTTGCATTTACGTTTAACATGTACAAACTAGGGGGCTTAATAAGGTATATCAATATAGTTATAATATTGAAACATAATGTACGCATTCAAAGAAATCATGCAAACTTTCCATACATACCAACTGGTGTAGTTTTCCATCATTTTAATAAGGAGGGACAAATGCAAATCTCTCCATGAAGCCATACAAGCAATCTTTCCATGAAGCCATTCAAAGATTAGTTTCATCCTCTCCATTTCACAGCTTCATCCTCTTATAAATACCAACTAAGTATTTGGGATAAAGGGGGAATCTAGACACACAAACATATTCTATACAACACAATTTTCCCGTATCATCTTTACTACACTTTATATAATGTATAACTTTATGTTATAAGGTATTACTATGAGATCAATCTTGATTTGATCGTCGGAGGGTTCCGGGCTCACCAGGGACCTCTAACGAGCTTTTTGTCTTTTCAAGATCATACTAAAGACCCGAGGTCAAATTCAACACAAGTCAAACGCCAACTCATCACCTTGACGACCATGCGGATTTTGGTAGCATCACCTCCGCTACTTTCTACGGGTGTCATGCTATGTTGAAAAATGAGTTAATAATATCAAAAGTGCATTTGAGATGCTCTTATGTTGATGTCATAAGTGTCTTCGCATAACATGTGAATCATAATAAATTATGTCTTCGCCACGCACTCGGTAGATAATAAAAATCATAAGGTACAACGACTTTTCGAAATTGCATTCTAGAAGGATAAGGATCCCCCATATCATTTGAACGTGAGATGAATGTTGTCTTCTTTGCGATTATACATTTAAATTAAAATAAAATAAATGTTTTGTAATAATGACATTTTCCCGAAACAAGGAACAAGGAAAGAACATGAAAAAAAGAAAGAAAGGGGAAAGTGATATAATCGACTATGTACGGACCACCAAGAAATGATTCATGGCAACATTCATATTCATCTTATTGGTAATTCCTTAAACCCTATTATTTTTATTATCTAAACTTAGGGTTTTAAAATTAGTTTAAATACTGATATATTTTGATAATGCAATGATGCAATAATCTAAGCTGCTTAAATCCTTACCCCAACACCCCAGAATTAGGATAGTTAAAAGCTTAAGTCCATTATGAAAGTCAAGCTTAATAGTGCTAAAACTTTGTGACTATCATCATTAGAATGTGAAAAGTTTCAAGTTCAATTCTTGTCAAGTGCAATCAACTCTATAGTGGCCATGCCAACCTTTCCAAAAAGAGAATACTTTAACGGGTTTGTGTCTATGTGGCGGTGGACTCAACCCATGTGGATTAGTCGGGAAAAAACCCGAAAACCATGGTTACCTAAAAGGTAATTCCCAAGTTTGTACATTAGAAACAAACTATAGCTATATATTACTCCGTATTAGATATGAACACTTGGGAATAACTAGTATGTAGCAAAAGCATTTATAAGGCAATGTTTTTTCAACTGAATTCAAGGTAAGTAGCAAGTTTAACTAAATCATACAATTATACCGAGGTTGATAATAATGTGTATGTTAAAGTAACATGTGCAGACAATAAGTAAAATGTTAAATAAACATATTGTGACGAGCTTAAAAGTAGGCAAATTAGTGGCAGAAGTACTGTTACACAGTTCGGTATCATAATGCAACAATAACTAAATATGATACAAACCCGAGGATTATGGGGAAAAATGTCGGAAACCATGATTACCAAAAAAACAACTAAATATGATACAAAGATGAAGATTAGTAGAAATGTACTTAAACGATAAACAGTAAATACCATCATTAAGTTATACATCATCATTACACATTTATGTTAGAACAGGCGGGCATACCTTAAACATGCTGTCTCACTTTCCATCATATTAGAGTATACATCTTTACAGCTTAAAGATAGTCATAACATTTATAAACTTGTATATGAGCATAGCGAATGCATTTTAGTTTTAATTTACCTACATTTTGTTATAAACATATAACTAGTTAATTACGAGATGAAGTGTTCACTAAGACTCATATGATCCCCTCTAATGAATATCAGTATTAATAACCGAGAAATATAACTTGCTGCCTGATGACCTTAAGATAGATTAAGCAAAGAAAACAATATGATTGAAAAAGAATCTTATTATCATTTCAATTGGAATAATAAGAATATGAACAAAAACAAGGTCAACATAGACAAAGAAACAAACATAAAAACCCGACAAGCCCTATTAGTTTAACAAAATTATTTCTGTATTTTATTAATCCAAATTTAAAATTAAGTAAAACAGTATACTCTATACTGTACCATTGCCTCTTCTTTCATCTGCAGGCGCTCTCCCTATATTCTCATTGACTCATTCCATTCTTCGCAAATCTTTTATTTTCCTAATCGTTTTAAAGTTGAGAATATTCTGATCCAATTGTACCATGTATCACAACAATCCATTGAACTAACTTCATTAACGTAAATAACCAAAAACAAAACCATGTCCGCACAAAAACTTTTATTCATCATGTTCATCGTTTTAGTCACAGGTAACTGAATTCATGCTTCAAATTTCCCAAATTGTTTTCTTTTTCACATTTTATAAAACTCTAATAATATTTTTTATATAATTTCAGGAAAAAAAGCGAGTGCAGACTCACTTGATGCAGACAAGGAGGTACTTATCAGCCTGAGATCATTTCTGATACAAGGAAACAAAGTGAACCACGGAAACTATAACCAATGGGATCCACACTCGCAGTCACCGTGCAACTGGCCAGGAATATCGTGCTCTAGCAACCGAGTCACTGGTATCAACCTCTCCAACAACAACATCACAGGAAACATATTCAACAACTTCTCGGCTTTGACAGAGCTGACCCACCTTGACTTATCAACAAACACAATCCGTAACAGCCTGCCTGCAGACTTGGGTAACTGTCAAAACCTTAAAGTATTGAATCTGTCACATAACATGATCGAGGGCGAGCTTAATATGGTCGGACTTAGGAGTCTGGAAGTTCTTGATTTATCAGTCAACAGACTGTCTGGAAACATTTTCATGAGCTTTCCCATGATTTGCAACAGTTTGGTCGTTCTTAATCTTTCGGCGAATTATTTCTCAGGAGAAATAGGACGGTCGATTGAAGGGTGTCCGAAGCTGGAGTATGTTGATTTAAGCACAAATTTCTTGACTGGAAACTTATGGTTTGATTTCCAAATGTTTAAGGAGTTCCGAGTCTGTGAAAACCGGTTAAACGACACGCTCCCGACGTGGATTTTTAAGGGAAATTGCAGTTTAGAGGTGATCGACGTGTCGGAAAATGGGCTCACTGGTGAAATCCCGACGTCTATTTCAAATTGTAAGAATTTAACAGTCTTGAACTTTTGGGGAAACTATTTTTCCGGGAAAATTCCCGGAGAACTAGGATTTATTCCGAATCTGCAACAAATTCTCTTAGGCAATAATACTTTTAGCAACGAAATTCCGAATTCGTTAATGAATTTGAAAAACCTTGTGTTCTTGGATTTAAGTCGAAACTACTTTGGAGGCGAAATACCTTTGATTTTTGGTCAACTCACTCAGCTGAAAACTCTTCTACTTCATTCGAACATGTATACGGGCGGGTTACTGTCATCAGGTATACTTGGGCTACCGAATATTTCAACCTTAGACTTGAGCTACAACAATTTGTTAGGTCCTTTACCTGGCGAAATCGCTCAAATGGCAAGCTTGAAATTCCTATTCCTTGCAGACAATCAGTTTTCGGGTAGCATACCTTCAGAATACGGGAACATGCAATCGCTTCAAGCTTTAGATGTTTCCTGCAATCAACTAACTGGATCGATTCCTTCAAGTTTAGGACAACTGAAGTCTCTATTATGGTTAATGCTCGGAAACAATTCGTTCATGGGTCAAATACCACCAGAGTTAGGGAATTGTAGCAGCTTGAAATGGCTAAATCTTCAAAACAACCAACTTTCGGGTCCGCTCCCACCAGAGCTGATCAACATTGGGAAAAATGCCACACCGACTTTCGAAATAAACCAAGAAGATGATCTAATTGCAGATTCGGAGAGTGTTCGACTTTGCGAAGATGGATACCGCGGATTACAAACCTTTTAGTTTTGTGTATGAGCTTCTTACAATGAAGAAATGCAGAAGTTTATGGGATAAGATAGTTAAAGGATACGGATTTTCCCGGTTTGTTTGCCCAATTCTAATGTTCGGGTACAACAGAGATCGGGCTACATTCAGCTTAGCGGGAATCTGTTATCGGGTGAGATACCGCTTGGTATAGGGACAGTGGATGATATCAGTATGCTTGATCTAGGGGGTAATGAATTTTCGGGTACACTTCCTGATGAAATCGGGGAAATGGCGCTGGTTATATTGAATGTTTCTCAGAATAAATTCTATGGTCATATCCCAATGCAGCTCGGGAATCTGAAGTGCTTGCGGGGTCTCGATTTGTCCTATAATAATTTCTCGGGTATGTTTCCAACCAGTTTGAACAATTTGGCTGAATTGAGCAGCTTCAACGTGTCATACAATCCGTATATCTCGGGGTACATTCCAGAGACGGGACAGCTTGCTACATTCGAGATCTGGTCATTCCTCGGTGACCCGTTGTTGCATTTGCCTTCTTTTATAAAGAATTCAACCAACACGTCGTCTGTTACCAGTGATGGGACATCAAGACAACGGAGCTGGGGGCCACTATCCGTTTTGGTGTTTCTGTTGCTAGCATTCTTCGTGTGCGGTATCATGACGATCATAATCTGCTTTGCAACTAAGACCACAGCGAATCAGCCGCAATCACTGCTGCAGGATACAAAGTCAGGAAACAGGTACGAATATGACTCTTCACCATGGTTATCGGACACGGTGAAGGTAATTCGTTTAGACAAAACTGCGTTCACCCACGCGGATATTTTGAATGCAACAGGGAATTTTTCTAATGACAGAATCATAGGAAGGGGTGGGTATGGGACGGTTTATCGGGGAGTTTTACCGGACGGGAGGGTAGTCGCGGTAAAAAAGAAGCTAAGAGAGGGTTTAGAAGGGGAAAAAGAGTTTAAAGCCGAAATGGAAGTACTAACTGGGAACGGGTTCGGGTGGCCTCATCCGAACCTCGTGACACTTTACGGGTGGTGTTTGGATGGATCAGAGAAGTTGTTGGTTTACGAGTACATGGAAGGTGGTACTTTAGAAGATGTAATTCCAGATCGAGTTGGGTTCCCATGGAGGCGACGAATTAATGTTGCAATTGATGTAGCTCACGCGTTGGTGTTCTTACACCACGAGTGTCATCCTCCAATTGTGCACCGAGATGTAAAAGCTAGCAATGTGTTACTAGACAAAAACGGGAAAGCCCGTGTGACAGATTTCGGGTTGGCTCGGGTGGTTGATGTTGGCGGGAGTCATGTCAGCACGATGGTGGCTGGGACAATTGGGTATGTGGCACCAGAGTATGGTCAAACATGGAAAGCCACAACAAAAGGTGATGTGTACAGCTATGGTGTGTTGGTGATGGAGCTAGCGACCGGGAGGCGGGCGGTGGAGGGAGGAGGAGAGTATCTGGTGGAGTGGTCGAAAAGGGTGATGGGGCGATGGTCCATGATCCCAGTGTCACTCCTGGTGTCGGGTCTAGCTGAGGGAGCGTCAGAAATGCGCGAGTTGCTGCGATTGGGAGTGAGGTGCACAGCTGATGCACCTCAATCTCGGCCGGATATGAAAGAGGTGCTAGATAAGTTGATACAAATTTCTGCAAGGTGCCAAGGATTTTAGTCATGGGAATGTAAATCTAGTGAATTTATGTTGTCTAAAAATATTGTCGTGTGTGTTAAAACCTACATCAATGTTGGGTTTTAGATGTTACAAAACATATGATCCAACAAATATTGTAAAAGATGGAGATTTGTTTAGCTAAAACAATTGTAACATATAACTCAAAAAAGTCTTGTACTAATGTTTTCCATTAGCATCTTAAACATTTGGGAATATATTTCACAAAAAGGTGTAGATTGGCGGGAACACCTTGACCTCGGGTGTCTTTTGGCAGCAACCATTGTCCACCCCACAAGGAATAGCTCCGGCAACTCAGTGGGGCACCAACTGGAGTGAGCACGAGCCAAGACTCGGATCCCTGAGCTCTTATTCCACAAAGTCTCTCCCGTGTGCTCATAGGTTTTGCGAAGATGGGTACCTATCTGAAGCAAATGCCAAGGATGAGACTTGAACCTGGGTCTATTGACTCAAGCATAAGTGCTCTAACCATTGGACTAATGCTTCAGTGTTCATTTGGGGATATATTAGTTGTTATACCAAACACTTAATATTGTGTTTCTGAATATATACATGATTAGTTGCTTGGCTATGCAGCGATCCCGGTATTTAACCATAAGTATAGTTTACAAAACAGTATTTTTGCGGGAAAATCCAACAAATTTAAATATTAAAAGCGGTAGACATTACAAGAATGTAAAGTAGATCAGCAACATTGAAATTCCAACAAGTTACACTTTTGTTGTTGGGTTGTTGATGAACATTTAATTATCATATATTTTTTTTCAGGTAGTACTATCTTGTTTTGAAAGCACAAGCATTCTGTTAATCTTTGCTTTCTAAAACAACAAAAGCCCTTTTAAATATTATATAGTTGATATCAAACCAAAAATTACAGGGAAGGAAAAGCCTCAGCTTCAAGTTGCGTAAAATGCCGGCTTGTATAAGCAACTTGAAGCAGTTCTTCATCGTTGTATGAATCCCGGTAAGTCTCCAAGTTTACATATGAATTGTTGAGAGCCGAAAGACAAAGATCTTTCCTCCATTGTTCTATGCGTGGGAATCCAACATAATCTCCATACTTATCACAGTACTGCAACATCACACACTAAATCAGTATTTTGCTTCAGACTAGGTAACGGGTCAAAACGGGCTGGGACGGATCAACCCACAAACGCATTACTGTTAATGTGTTAATTATGAGTATTAATTTATTATCAAAAATATATCATTACATTTACAATCTATATTTTATAATAAAAAGATTAAGGATTTCACCCCATTCGTTTTATTTGACTCGCCCCTTTTAGTTCATTTTTGACCCATTTTAGATAATACGTGCCGTAAAATGACAGTGAGCGAATTCTGTTACCTCAAAATCGGCTATGTCATGAGTATAATGTTTGGGAACACCAGCAGCTTCTCTAGATTGATAAAAATCTTGAACGGATTTCATCATCTCATCTCGTGATGGCAGACTTCTTTTGCCGGACAACAACTGAGCTATCCATATTGCTTGCGATTCAAAGAATGTAAAAAAGATCTACATCAATCAAAACCATCCAAACTAAGTTAAAGTAACAATCTTTTAAGTTTTGATAGTTTATTATTATTTAGTTCACATAAAAAAACAATATGATATAACTTTTAGTTACCTTTCTTGGAATGCCTATAAAGGAGAGAGATGGTGCAAGGTTTGGAGGAAAAGTATGCTCATATAATGGTCCCACTTTGTCATCATCAACAACTACTATTCCTTTGGTGTCAAGATATGGGAATGAATATGAATACCTGCATGCATATATCATATACAGTGTATACATGAAGCTTGGGTAACAATAAAGTGAAATTACGTTAACTTTTTTGTCTCTAACTTTTACCCTGTGGAGTATATGATCGTGTCTGCTGTGAGCCATGAACCGTCAACAAACACAACACGTCCATCGTCGTAAAAGCTTTCTATCTGTAACATGTTAAAACGACATTAAACTTGTGAAAATTTAGTAAGTTGTTTTCAGGTAATTAATATATCATACAGTCGGATGAAGATGTAGATTGTCATGTTTGGAGATCACTTTCGATAGACCCTCTGAAACAGGAAGCGACTTGGAACTAAGATGGATCTCTTTAGCTACGTTCACTAGCTCCATCGATATATCCTGCCCACTAAGTGAGTTCCCCACCACAACCACCACCTACAAGTATCTGAGCTCTTTATACTACGCATACGCAAAACACATAAATACACTATAAAAAAGCTCTTTTCCTAGAGCAAGGTTAGTATTTTTATTCAAAGGTTGGTTACCTGGTTGCGAAATGGCTCTGGAACTCTATAAAGGTGGCTATGCATTTGCTTTCTTTTCCATGTATCCATTCCTTTTATAGAAGGCAATCTGGGATGGGAGTAGTGTCCGGTAGCCACAACCACAGCATCAAACACCTCTGATGTCTCCTTATCAGAATCTTTAGCTTTGCTCTTAACAACCCATTTTAAATCTCTACCAAATCCTCCATCTTCCAACATCCCAACATAATCTACTTTGGTATCGAACCTAATCATCTCCCTCAAACCAAAAATTCACAAAATCATTAAGGTACAATAGAAGCTCACTGTGACCAGGGAATCGCCTTGTATCCCTACCTTTTTATCAAAAAGGAAAATTAGTGAACCCGATTATCTCTCTAGGGACGTGAGCCTTAATGACTCATAGACGCTACTATGTGGATCTTGATCTTCAACATTAGGGTCATAGAGCCATTGGCCTCCAACATCATGATTTTGTTCCATGACCACCACTTTGTGACCTTCTTTTTGAGCTCCCTTGCGGCTACCAACCCAGATGGGCCAGCACCAATAACACACACGTACCTCGGTGGATTCCTCACTGAAACCATTTGTGCGAGTGTGTCTTTGAAGGGTGAGTGAGTTGAGTGCATATTGTGTGATGGTTGGGAGGTTTTTTATAGTGAAGTTATGTTAAAAGAAGATTGCCTCTAAAGGAAAACAAAGTCAGAAAACCCGTTTCTTACAGCACTGTCAATTTAGAAGTTAGTTGTAACTAAAATGATTATTATTACTATTATTATTTTACCTTTTTAGCATATGCTAAATCTGTTTAGCTTTCTAATTATGCATTACATCATATGCTATAAGGTTACGAACGTAGGAATCGTAATCATAGTTTACAATAGATTTTGTTAATTAAAGTGCATATTGTTAGCTACCAACACAACTTGATCATATACACAAGTTAGACATACAAATTGAGGGGGTCCAACATCATCAATGTAGTTTGTCTTGCAAGCCTTCATACTTGGTTGGTTCCTAGTTTTTATTGCCTCTACTTGATTATAGAGTAATGTTATATTTGTGTGTCTAATCTTTATAAACCATCAACTTTATTCCTTTCTCTTTTGTTATAAACCAATCTCTATTTCTTCAAAAGTTGTGAAGCTAACACTACGTTTTGTAGGGAAATTGAGTTTGTATGGCAATATTAATTGGTATGTAATATTTTCTTTCAAAATGTTGATAACTGACAACGTTGATCGTTTTTGTTTTTGCAAAAGTAAAATCGTAAAACCGTATCAGAATCCTAGCTACGATCATAGTGTAATGTCACTTTTATAATTGTCTTTGTAAGATTATTCAAGTCTACAAACTATTATATATGATGAACACAAAATCATATGAATGTTTCATGAAAATGTTGTCTTAAATTATGAATATGACATGCTTAAGAATATTAATATTTTGTTGTTAAATTCAATAAAACATAATCCATAACTTTGTAGTCTTTTTTTAGTTCGCGGTTTGAGAAAATTTAGATCGGATCATATTAAATCTTAAGATTCTATGATTAAGATTGAGATCTTATGAGATCTTAAGCTCGCTAAGATCCTATGTGGGATCTGGATCATTTTTGCTTTGTAGTATTGTAAAATTGTAAGATCCTAAGATCAAGATCGATATCTTAACAACTATGCTTTGACTCATTAAATGGTTGGCTTGAAATGTATTTACTTATGTGGTTTTTTTATTTTTATTTTTTTTAAACTTAAATTAATGTAGTTTGCTTAGATTACTTTTAAGTATAGCTTAAATTTGACAACTTTTCGAAAATTTGGCAACTTAAAGAATGTTTTTTCTTGATCAATTATAAACTTGGCAACTTTTAAAAAAACATACACTATATTAATTTAAAAAAAAAAACACGCTTTGTATTTTAAAAACACACGCATTACGAAAAGGGTCGAATCAAAATTACGGTTTCGCAAGTATCAATATTTGTCGCTATACACTATCGCTTTACGCGATATTGTTCTAGTCTATTTCTAAGCACATTGGTATACTTGCGCTTATTTACGTAAGACTTTTTGTTTAAGAAAATATTTAAGCAAGACTTATAATTATATGGATCACCTTAGTAAATTTGCGCTTATTTAAGTAATGCTTGAGCAATTATTTAAGCAATATTTATTATTATATGAATCTAAGCAAGACTTATAATTATATGGACCACCTTAGGACATCTGCGCTTATTTAAGTAATGCTTGAGAAATTATTTAACCAAGACTTATTATTATTTGGATCCAAGCAAGACTTATAATTATATGGATCACCTTAGTATATTTGTGCTTATTGTGCTTATTAAAGTAAGACTTATTTGCTTGAGCAATTATTTAAGCAAGACTTATTATTATATGGCTCACCGAAGTATGTGAAAATAGAAATATTATGGTTGTTGTTAATCTTTCGGTGAATAATTTCTAGGGCGAAATAGGGCGGTCGATTGAAGGGTGTCCGAAGTCGGAGTACGTTGATATAATGATAACGCTACACGCGTCGTTCGGGGTCAAGGAAACTTCCTTTCTTGAGCAAGTTTTATAACACCCTAGGCGTTGAACCTAATCGTTGTTGTAGTAATTAGGGTAAGCCACGGTATTGATATCGTTCTCTGGGGAATAGGAATGCTAGTAAGGAGTTACTACGCTAAGGTTAAGGTTGAGGAAGATTATTTTTATCTTCTTATGTTTTATGAAAATGGAAAGGTCACGAATCTCGGGTATTGGATTTGGGGGGTTGGTATTTCACCGATTACTCTACTATTATCTAATTATCTAAACTAAGGTTGTGGGAGTCTATGTCTAATTAATGTGTGCTCGTATGATAGTTTAAAGATGTGTTTACTTAAGTTGTATTACTCCTTAATTATCTCCTATTGATGGTTGAGTGTCACGTCTTATTCCTAGTCGCGTTGTGAGTCTAAAGTTGTAGGGTATCGTTTCTCCCTAACTCTTTGAACTTACCAAAGGGTCTTGTCTACAAACCCACTAGGATTATAAACTCCTACTCTAAGGCGCTCTTTGGATGGTTTAGCCTACAACTACTCGGTAATTATATTCTAAGGTTCACAAAGATGAATCAAGCATTAAGTACACAACGAATGACCTATCGCATTACTAGATCATTAATCAACTAAGATAAGAAACAACCAATCAATATTCAATAATTAAGTTTCATACTTCCTAAGCAAACACACAAATAAATTAGCGGACATGGAGAACATGCAAGCATACACACAAATAATCAAAGACATAATTGAATTAATGAAGTAAAGACTTATCTTGATGTAAGATAGGGTTTAAAACCCTAAAATCTTGTACAAGACACCTTAGGTTCGGTTTTAGGTTTTACCCAAAGACTCTCCACACAAAGACCGAAAAATTCGGATTCTATATATAAGATTACAATTGCGACGGCGTCACCTTATGTTTAGTGACGCCGCCGTGTCGCCGCCATTAGGGTTTCGTCTTGGCCACGTTAACCTTGCGACGGCGCCACCTTATGTCCGTGACGCCGCCCTCTTTGACCGACGTCGTCTCGGATTGCATCTAGGCCGCCCGAGTAGCGACGGCATACTCTTTTACCACCGGACGCCGTCGCTTGAAAATACAAGTTTTGGGTTCGCCCGTCACAAAAATCTTGGGACGGCGTCGCAAATAGCACTTTGACGCCGTTGCCTTCTAACTTCAAGAATCGTGAGTGCCTTGATTCCGACTTTGGCCATTTTCTTCATATATTCGCGCCTTTTTCGTCCAAATAAGTGCCATTCCGACATTTTGCCTTCACGAGACCTAAAAGTGAAAAGGAACGATATTAAGCAATAACGGATACAAAGTGATCAAATAAGGACTTAAACGACCCTCAAATGGTACCTTTTAAAACCTTATCATATAAGCACAAATTACTTGACCGGAAACTTATGGTTTTATTTCCAAAGGTTAAAGGAGATCCAAGTCTCTGAAACGGTTAAACGTCACGCCTCGATGTGGATTTTCAAGGAAATTGTAGTTGAGAGGTGATCGATGTGGCGCAAAATTGGCTCACTAGTGACATCCCGACATCTATTTCAAATTGAAAGAATTTAACAATCTTGAAATTTTGGGAAACTATTTTTCGGAAAATTCCGGAGAACTAGATTTATTCCAAATTAGTTAGCTAATTTTATTAGAAATAGTACTTTTAGCTACGAAATTCAATTCGTTAATGAATTTGAAAACCTTGTGTTCTTGGATTTAAGTCGAAACTACTTTGGAGGCGAAATACCTTCAATTTTTGGACAACTCACTCAGCTGAAAACTCTTCTACTTCATTAGAACATGTATACGGGCAGGTTACTATCATCGGGTATACTTGGGCGACCATATATTTCAACCTTGGACTTGAGCTACAACAACTTGTTAGGTCCTTTACATGTCGAAATCCCTCGAACTGGAAGCTTGAAATTCCTAATCCTTGCAAGTAATCAATTTTTTGGTAACATACCTTCAGAATACAGGAACATGCAATCACTTCAAGCTTTAGACGTTTCCAGCAACAACTAACCAGATCGATTCCTTCAAGTTTAGTACAAATGAAGTATCTGTTATGGTTAATGCTCGGAAACAACTCGTTCACAGGTCAAATACCACCAGAGTTAGGGAATTGTAGCAGCTTGTCATGGCTAAATCTTCAAAACAACCAATTTTTGAGTCTAGTCCCACCAGAGCTGACCAACATTGGGAAAAACACAACACCAACTTTCAAAATAAACCGAGAAGATGATCTAATTTTGGATTTGGGAGAGTGTATTTTGCGAAGATGGATGCCCACGGATTACGAACCTTTTATTTTTGTGTATATACAACGAAGAAATGCAGAAGTTTATGGGATAAGATACTTAAAGGTTATGGTATTTTCCCTGTTTGTTTGCCCAATTCTAATGTTTAGGTACAACATATATCAGGGTACATTCAACTTAGCGGGAATCAACTATCGGGTGAGATACCACTTGGTATAAGGACAATGGATGATATCAGTATGCTTGACCTAGGAGGTGACAAATTTTCGAGTACACTTCCTAATGAAACTGGGAAATGGAGCTCGTTATATTAAATGCTTATTAGAATAAAATCTATGGTCAAATCCCGATGCACTCGAAGAATCAAGTGTTTATGGGTCTTGATTTGTCCTATAATAATTTCTCGGGTGCATTTCAACAAGTTTAAACAATTTGGCTGAATTGAACAGCTTAAACGTGTCATACAATCCCCATATCTCGGGGTACATTCGGAGATGCGACATCTTTCTACGTTCGAGATCTGGTCGTTCCACGATGACCCGCTGTTGCTTTTACCTTCTTTTATAAAGAATCCAACCAACGTTTTGTCTGTTACCAATGATGGGACATCAAGACGATGGATTTGGGGGCCACTATTCGATTTGGCGTTCCTTTTGCTAGCATTATTCATGTGCAATATCATGATGATCATAATTTTCTTTGCAACCAAGGCCACAACGAATCAACCGTAATCACTGCTGCAGGATATGAAAACCAGATATGAAGATGACTCATCACCATGGTTATCAGACACGGTGAAGGTAATTTGTGTAGACAAAAAGTAGTTCACCCATACGGATATTATTGAAATAAATACCTGATAGCAAACTGATGAAACTTGAAGATTTAAAATGTAACTTTCTTAGTCTATTTTATCTAACACTAACTTTGGTGCCTGTTATGAAGCATTTTGATTGTACAGGGTTTAAAGTGTAACTTTGATCTATATAAGCTTCTCATCCAGCTAGGGCTATGATTCGATCACTCATTCTCCAAAAGTTTATCACACAAAGTTATTTTCAGATTCTCTCAATTGTGATAATACAATTTTTAGTCTTGTTTTAGTGTTTAGATCATCTTGATCTATAGTCTACTAGTTCTAGTTTGGTTTTTGGGTTTTGTACTGTGAGCAGTTGTATTTGTTTCTGATAGCATCCTGTTGGGGACTATCATTCTTTCTTTGTAATTTTAGGCAAGAACCTGTTTAGGGACTTGCCATCTATGTTTATAGTTATAATAAAGATAGATCACCAAAGGTGTGGTTGGTTGGTTGATTAGCTACTTTAGTTGTCTTGATACCATTTTTACATGGTATCGAGACACCTTCGATCGATTGGCTTTTGGTGGTTCTTGATTTAGAGTTGATTGATTCAACACTTAGGTGTTGATATTGGTTGATTCTTGGGTTAATCAAGATTTTGGGTATCAATTGAAGATTTAGGGTTTTTCTTGAATCCCTATATTTTGGGGGTTTTTATTCGGGTAAAATTAAGAAGTTCGGTGGTGATTATTTGAAGAATTAACGGTTAATTGTTGGTTTTCTGGTTGATTTCTTGAAAACCATAATGTTGACATTTTGGGGGTTTTTAGATCCGTGGATCCGCTTATGTAACAAATCGTATTTTTCGTGTCATTATTAACCAATTTACTTTTACCACTTATTTTAATTTATGTTTTATGGGTAATCGGATAGTACACCTATGTACGTCGAACACGTACATTAAACTTGCACCGACTCTAGACTACGTTTAGTTTACATGGTTTATGCATTTTGATTTGCTTATATATATATATAAAAGGTGTGGTAGCGCGGAACACTCGACCCGGGTGCCTTTGGCACCAAGACCATTTCCACCTCACGAGGAATAGCTCAAGAACTCTCACGGCCTAGTGGGGCACCAACTCTGGTGAGCACGAGCCAAGACTCGGACCCCAAAGCTCTTATTCCACAAAGTCTCTCGGTGTGCCCACGGGTTTTGCGGAGGTGGTACCTATGTGAAGCAAATGCCAAGGAAGGGACTTGAACTTGGGTCAATTGACTCAAGCACAAGTGCTCCAACCATTGGACTAATGCTCCATTGGTAAGATTCTTGCATCATAGTTAATAGTTCGATGCATCAACTATGATGCACTAAAATCAAGGTTATAACCTTAAATGCACTAAAATCATGATTGTGATGCGCGTAACTTTATAACTCTAATGCAAGTAATTTATAACCTTAATGCACTAAAATCATAATTGTGACGCAAATAACTTATAACCTTAATGCACTAATAAGTTTTGGTGCATCTTTATTATAAGATTCTTGCATCATGATTATAATAGTGCATCAACTATGATGCACTAAAATCAAGGTTATCACATTAATTCACTAAAATTATGATTGTGATGCAGTAACTTTATAATTGTGATGCATAATTTATAACCTTGATGCACTAAATTCATAATTGTGATGCGATAAAAAATTTGGCGGGGAAAAAAATTTTGCCCAAAATTTTTTTTTTAGCATGAATAAATTTTTCGAGGAGGGGGGGACGGGGGGGGTGGGGTGGGGTATGGTGATGTGGCATGATGATGTGGCAAATGTGACATGTCACCTCCCATATGTCTTCTCATTCTTTTCATTATAAGAAACTTTTCATAATCATGAACTATATATATATATATATATATATATATATATATATATATATATATATATATATACACACACACACACACACGTATATATGTCGTATGTTTTTATTTTCCGCTTTTACGTAAACTTTGCACGTTTTGTTTTTTAGCTCATCGTGCACCACCTTTACACCTTAGCTTTAATTACTCTTTCACTTAGAAATATATCTACCAAACTTAAACTAAAACCTTTCCTTAAACCTCGATTATTTTACCGACGATCTTAATAATTGTTATACAATCAACGATATGGTCAAACTATTTTAAAATAATTAGTGTCACATTAAAATAATAAATAGTTTTATTTGAAAACTTATAATTTTTTTATAAGTTTTAACTTTACGTTACCTAATTAATATGTTTTAGGGCATAATCTACCCACTAAATTAAACTAATACACCTCCTAACTATCTTTAAATAAATGATACATAACCCTCCATCTCCTACTTACACAATAACACATCATGCTTACACATTTGACACTAAGCTAGTTCATCAACACATGTCATCTAATCCTAATTAGTATATAAATCTCACAAACCCTCATTTTCTCTTCATAATTCACACATACACAAGATAAACTCTCTCATTTTCTGTACATAAAAATACAGAGAACAACATCAATATTAAGGGTATTTCAAGCTTGGTAAAAGGGTTTTGAAAGGTTAGTGCTTAGAGGTTTGAAAGCTAAGGTTTATTACTTTCAAAACAAGTGGTTCTTAGTGATACTGGGATGCACTTAATCATCCATATCATCACCAACCATTGTAAGAAAATGTCACACCCGTCAATGGCGAAACAAACGAGATGTAATCGAGAAAGGCACAACGCGTAACATCATAGATTCATACCTTATAATTATTACAATAATAGCTTACGAATTTTACAAACGATCCTTGTCTCAAATATGAAAGAAAACATGTCTCTTACGAAATCTTATTCTCTTGAAAAGATAGTAGTAGAGTGTCAAATAGTCCGACTCCAATAGACGCGGCCTTCAAATACCTCAATAATGATCCACCGAAATGGTACTAGAAAACGTCAACATAATGTTGGTGAGCTCATAGGTTTAAGAGTAAGCGGTGAAATGGATTATCGTAGTGTGGGACAATAGTGAGCATGAATAACAATTACAAGCACTTTATTAAAAGCAAGAACAATGTCACATTAACCGATCCTATCGTGTTCATCATACCCATAACCAATACAGCGTGGGAGCTACCTCGATAGATATATCATCTTGTGGAGGGTTTTTCGTTGGTTTTTAAAATGCGGATGTATTTAAATATTCGGTCTGCTTTGCTAGGCGGAAAGATTTTTAAAGAAGAGTTTTTTTTTTTTTTTTTTTTTTTTTTTTGGGAACAAAGACTATTATGGACCCCTTTTTTTCTTCCATACATTGGTTTGGTATTATTCGGGTTTTTTTTATGTTTTGTTTTCGGAGGTTATTTGAGTATAACGTTTTTTTAACTATTTAACATACGTTTTATAATTACCCTTTTGTTGGGTGTTATAATTACCCTTTTGTTAAGGGGTGGATATCAAAAGATATGGGTTATTTATCAAGTGTAACTTGTAAGATCCCTAATTACAATTTCACCTTCCACCGTACTTTCATTGTTGATTAATTCGTCAAATATCTATGGCGTTTACCTCAATATTGATGAGTCAAGAGAGCGATCGGTTCGACCGATATTGCTACGCCTTTTAAATTCTTGTTTGAAAGCGAGATTGTGGAAAGCGTTGCTTGTTGCTTAGGCTAGAGGAGGAATGTAGGCGCTAGGGATAAGGTTCAAAACGTTAACGCACCGCTAGGAGTTCAATTTCTTAGGTATGTTAGATGAAAAGGGGGTTGATGCTTTGGGGTGTGTTGCTAACATGCAAGTAGCGCAGCGTGACATCTTGCAAGCCTTGGAGGGGACACTTGGTTTGATTCGTGACGCCATTGCCCAGCAAGAAGCTGATGTCATACTCATGGAAGTCAATGAGCAGTTTTCAGATGGTTAGTGGGGTAGGGGTGTTTCTTTTGTGTTTTGGGTACTTTGTAATTAATTGTCGTTGTTGGCGCTTTTCTAGGTAGGAAGTGATTATGCTAGCATTTGTTCTTTGGTTATGTAAGAAGATAGTGTGTAGCTAGTTTATGTATGCAATGGATCACGTGTTTCAAGTTTTGTTTGCGGAAGTTCACTTTTTGGTTTGGTAATATTGAACTTTTAAATCCTTTGTAATTGGCCCTTCGTATTATTAATGAATAGCTACTTTATATGTACTCAGCTTATGCCGTTTTGTTCTACTTATGTAACGCTGAATGATGCTTTCGCATTTAACTATTCTAAAGAAATATTGGAATCATTTGGGTTAAACTAAGATGCCATTAGTTTAACACACTGTCACCTCAACACAATCGCTAAAGTGGTATAAAAGTTTTGCGATACCAGATTCTACATATGCATGCGATTAAAATCGTGTCTAGATAGTTTCAGATTCTTGCTTTGGTTTTGCAATTTTTGGTGGTGTTAGATTTTGTAAGTTTAGGTTTGATTCCTTGTCACCGCCATCCCTTTGCTTGTTCTTCATGGAATTAGGGATGCATACTAAATGGGTAAAAAGACGGTTGGTTTGTATTGTCACATGGGTGATTCTAAAGTCATTCTTGTTCGGTGAATTTTTCCTTAAGTTCTAACTTGTATATCTTCTTTATAATGTAAGGGTGATATAAGTTATATGATAAAGCGATACATTTTGTACGGTTGGCTATGATGTATATCGTATGTGAAAAAATGTATGTATAGTGCATATGCGGAATCCAAGACTGTGTATCCATGGTTATACCTGTCTCGCGTTGCAAGTGTTTGACATTTAGATGCCATTCAGGTTCAGTGCTGCGACAGTGCGTGATTGCATGATTGTCTGTATATTTTTTTTGCTTTTGGCATGCACTCGTTGCAGCAGGTTCTTGTGTTTTTTGTTAACGCATGGCTAGTGTGGAGTTCAGTATTAGCAGATTATAGTGTAGTGCTATAGTTTGCTTTCGATATCCCAGCTTGCACGCTTTGAGGCGCTAAGTAAAGCGCTTTTGTATTTGTGTGGGTACTGTTCCTAGTGGTAAACATTGTATCCTGCTTTCTGATCTATAAATTTATGTTTCTTCTGTTGCGTATGTATGTTTTTTTTGGCTATAAGTTTTTTGTTGTATACATGTCGCGGTACTGAGTGTCTAGCGGAACTTGGGTTTGCATGTGATAGTGATGTTTTGCAAGACCAGATGATGCTCTTTTTTGAAAGGGAGGTGGTTGCGGCGCGTGAATGGGAGAGCATGATACGTACACGCTGTTTTGAAATCGGGTCACGCATTAGGTACTTGGAAGACCTTATTCAAGAGGTTTTGCAAGAAGGAAGTGGTATGGTTGCTAAGGACTCCGTTCGATTTTTGAGAGAGGTTCAGTCGCGCGAACGTTCTAAGCAAACAACGCTCCAGGGGATGTTACGTGAAGCGCACGTCGCTCTCCGCGCTGCTGCATCATATATCAAGAACATCCGAGCCTTGTAACCGTTGTTTCTGTGTGTGTGGTAGTTGTTTGGTTTAGCCTGTAGCTTGTTCCAGTTTACATTTCGTATGTGTTTACCTATGGTATTTGTGGGTTGTATATTTGTAAGACTCGTGTTAAATAAAACTTTCTTTTCTAACGTTTTTTTGATTTTTGAATATTTTTTGTTGTAATGATGAGATTGTTTTGCATTCCGTTCTGTTAACTTGTTAACCTCTTGTTTTCAGCGCTACTTGCGTGAGTGAGTATTTATTTGCATGTTGCGCTAGGGTCAGCCAAAGCGGCTTCACAATGAGTTTTTTTTATCGGCTACGTTTTTTTGGTTGTGCGCTTGTAAGCCAACTTCTTTCCTGCATTGTTACATTTTGGCTTGTTGCATTAAACGGATTAGCAAACGTATAAACTGTTTTAATATGTTTGTTCAACTGATGTATCAGCATACGAAAAGCATATAATAATATACATTTTATTGCAGCTGCATTGCAAAGAGTGGCCAAAATTTGTACACTGATACACTGTGTGAAGTGTCGTGTACATTTGCTTTCCTATAACATAACTGTACATTATTTTTTTCCAAGCAGGCCCTTTTTCAAGATAGACTATGGGCTCCTACAACCAACATTAGGTAAGTGGTTTAGAGATCGTTTTGCAATGTGCTAGAGTTGCATAGCAAAAGGTTGAAGCTTAGTTACATATGTTATTACATCGATGGGGTTCCTTTGGTTTCACTTTTGGTTTCTTTGCAAGACGGCGGTCTCTTCTTTTGCAGACCGTGAACAACCGCTTGCAAACTGTTGAACTATCTCGTGGATCCGTGGAATTCACCTTTTTTCTTCGTCAATAGAGAGCGGCGAGGTGTGAGAATGTTAATGAAAACCTTCTAAGACTTTTCCTATGGTGATGCAACCACCGATTCCGACGATTCGCCGTAGTCCGTTAATGCTAATAAAGGTTCGCCGCATCGCTACATTGTCTAGTATCGACCTGGCACCTCTTTTTTGGCATTTCGAAATGGACTTCAAACTTGTGCCTTGTGTTCGCAAATCTTTGATTATCGGTGGCAGCTTCCTTGGGTTTGGATCTGATAAGTAACTCAGCACCTCCGAGCAAACTGGAAGCAAGGCATGTGCCTCAGGGCTGCACCACGTTATCGATGCCGCACTTGACGTGCGATGGTTGATCCGAAACAAAGAATCGCGGCGTGTATGCGTTGGAATAGATATTAGCCATTGTTATCAATTAATGTCGTGGAACATTTGGCATAACAAAAGTATCCAAACATGTAATTTTCCACCACGGGCATTCCTGGTTGGTGACAATGCCAGTGTGGACTATCTTGCTTGATGTTCCTGTTGCAACGTTTGCAGCGGTTGCTGTACCAATCTGTGTCCTTGTGTATTTTCGTTAGGACGGCCTCGGTGATAAAGCTTTGTCTTTCCTGCATGAATACATTTTCAGTTAAGGCATATAGCATTGTCTTATTTTATATACTCGTATTATTTTACCGTCATCATTTGTGGACTCATCCGTAGCAAAGTCACTATCTTAACCGGTTCCTCAGGCATGCCTTCTTCCTGTCTTTGTTGTGACAATGGAGGCAACATCAGCGGCTCAGTAGTGGCAAACATACCTGTATAACTGGTAACGTACTTGGTTAGCAATACTGTTGACAATTACCTATGTAACGCGGCAAAAGCATTTTGAGATATCGAAAACTTACAATTTCGTATTTCATTAGCTTCTAGCACATCGAGGTTGAAATAGTGATACGCTGCGTGAGTTGTCGATAATCGCATCTTACCCAAGCAAAATTTTTCACCAAACATGAGGTAACCGCTAGTATGATAGGTTGTTCCAATGGAATGCTTATTTCGGTTTCAAACTTTGTAGCCATGTCATTCTAGAGGCTTAGTGTCATGGTATTGCCACTGTCATAAAAAAGAGGTAAATATAGTTATGTACTAATATGAAACAATCTTTGAAACTAATAGTTTGGTCAAACGATTTCAAATTTTGAATCTCGTCATTCTTTCTAAGTATGTGATTTGTTGAACTCCGAATGCTTTGATTTTCCCAACGTTTTGATGGTCCCTATATAGTCTATGGAGATGTGCAAACATTTCATAAGTCTTAGATAAACGGCTAAAATGTTAATCAATGCGTCATTGCTTATGTAAGCATGATACATGTTAAGATTGCATCCCGTACATTGGATCTAGTTGCCGTTGGTTATACACTATGAAATTGAAGTAGTGGTTTGGGAATCCGTGTCATCGATTAGAGAAACGTCGTGTACTTGCCCAATAATGGCGTTGTATTATTACTCGAGTGTGTTGCCATGAATATGTGTTTTTATAGCCGAACCTACAGATTTTGTAGCATGAGCCAACCTGTAAAGCGGCGTCAAACTATTGGATGTCACGCATCTCTGCATTTGCTTGAATGGCATTTCCCTGCGAATGAAGCGTGTTATGCACTTATTAAAGCACTAATTTTGACAGGTACGAAGTGTGTTAACATTGTGTGACTTACGCGTTTGTCCAACATTATGAAACACAGGCCGAGGGGGTTTGGGTATGGAACGTTTCTTGAAGTCCATTTGCGATAGACTCTCACATGCAGCTCCTTCTCAAGGTCTTGCGGCTGAACATTGCTAATGTCTACGATGTTGGGCTCCAGTGTTGCAAGCTTCATCACATCCTTGATGCTGCTACCACCGCCTGCTTCTATAATTCCATTTTCTGCAGAGCTTTGTTGTAGCTCAACATCTTTGATGATGGTATCAGTTAGTTCTACGACTGCAAGCTTCCCTTTCTCACGGCATCACTTGCATCATAGCAACCGGTCCGAAGCCTCACCGATGCAACCGGTCCGATGGTCCCAATGCCGAGTGTGGTAATGAAAGTTCCCGCACGCCTTTACTTTTGGTTGCAAAGACGAACTCGCAAGATAGCAATTTTTTGAGCAGTTCATACTTCCATTCATCACCATGGTTTCGCAAACGATATTAATAGTGATAAGTATACATATTAAGTCAGAACGCGAACGTAAATGTAAATGCTCACACTCGGATTATCGAACCACGCTGCAAATGCGATGCTTCTATACAAAGTAACATTTCGACTAATGTATATGCAAACCTAACACTATAGGAAGCAAGGAAATGGCATAAAAGATTCATAACGTAATCACGCACGTACACACAAATCATTACACGATACTTAGAAGCACCGACATGCATTACATAACTATGCCCAACGACAACCCAACAATCTAAGCAAAAACACACACGCCAACGTCCGCAAAGGCGCCAACACTTTCCTCCCCACCAGAAACACCCACAACATCCAAACAACGCTCTTAGACAAACATGGAAGCGGACCGTTCCTCAAACGGTTACCATCCAATGACGATCTACCCACATCACTAAAAGAACCACCTACACCAACCAAACTAAACGACTCAGAAGAGCCACCACTTAAATTTCTAATTGGATCACTCACTTCTAAATTTTCAAGACAACCATCACCACCACCAACTCGCTTACATGCAATACCTTTAGTCCACATACCTACAACTCTAAGCACAACACAACATTGTAACCTAAAATCACCCAAATACTATTAACCATGGACACACGATAAATGAGCATTAAAAACAACATCCATAAAACATACAAAAAACGCAAACAATCCTACACAACATTAGATACCTTAGCAATAAAAACCCACAACAAACAACCTAAAATCAACATGCAAACAACTAATCGAACCAAAAGAAGATGACATGCATGAAGAAATCCATCTCACCTACTCAAATAACGCAAAGAGATAAAAACATAAAAACAACAAACGACAAACAATCCTACACAAAATTAGATACCTTGCAACTAAAACCGATAACAAACAACCTAAAATCAACATGCAACAACTAATCACAACCAAAAGAAGATAACATGCATGAAGAAACCGTCTCACCTACTCAAATAACGCAATAGAGAAACAATGAGAAAACCTTCCACCAAAGTAAACTACAACTACACATATAACGTCCTAAAAGGGCCAAAACTTTAGGAATACGGGCCACGAGCAACACCGCGTCCGGCCCAAAAGCCCACAATACCACGCTAGCCACTAACGAAAATAATATTTTTTAAAGTAACCGACGTTCATTTTCTATGTATAAGAGAATAACACAAATAAACTATAACAAGCTTATTACCAAAACCAACAAGTTAAAAATTCCAAATCAAGCCGAAGTGTATACCAAATAAGCAAAATACAAACCAAACCGAGACCCATACGGGTCTCTCTTGTTCGACCCGAGACCCAAGACAACAAAAATAAGCACTTTGTGCTTATTAAATAAATGAAATAGCACAAAATAAACAACTTATTTATTTCCCGTTTAATACCATGACCAAACAACCCATAATAAGCTCAACGAGTTTTTAAAAGTTCCAATAAGCTTTAAGTTACCAAGATACGTCAAAATATAAATCGAATAAGCAAATCCGAGACCAAAACAAGAAAATAATCATGAGACAACCACAAGAACCACGATGATACTTTTGTTCTAAACCATTTTTAAATCCATTTAAATCATGAAATCATTTGTAAAACCTTATTTTTCATTCGTATTAAATAGAAAGAGATGAAGAGAATGGTTGTTAACGATGTTCGACATACCAAAAGAGAAAGAGTGATGGTATAGACGGAGGGACGAAACAACGGTATAGATGGAGGGACGAAACAACGACCCAAACCACGATAAAAAATTCAAAACTCACAAACAAAAACACCCAAAATCAATCCTAATCGTGACCCACGTCACCACTAAACCCCAAATCGATCTTCACAGCCTTCAAACCTTTGTTTCCTTACATCTAGATGATGGCGTACAGTGGTGTAGTGGCTGTGGTGGTGGATGCATAATAGAGAGAGAGAGAGAGAGAGAGAGAGAGGTGGGAGGTAGTGAGAGAGAGAGTGCTAGGGTTAGGAATGAGCAAAAACCCTAATTGCTAAGTACTTATACCCAAAAACATGAAAAACAAAGTGTAAAGTGGTATATAGTATACGGGTGGCGGTGTAAATTAATCATAAGGACCATTGTTGTAATTTTTCTAAAATTAGGGTTCGAGACTCATTTTGGCTCGATAACAATCGATTGAGGACTCAAAATTTGTACCATTGAGTTTAAATAAAATTTCCATGAAAACGAGTAGTTATACGACTAGTAACTCATAAATATTATAGTAATCATATTAAAATTTTTATTAGGTTTATGGTTGTGTCGGTACGCGTTGTGTGTGGTTTTCATGTTTTGCGAGATAATCTCTCATTTTCAAGTCGAATGAGTTTGGAAAGGCTCGAAAATGAAATATAAGTAATAATAAACATAATTATTATTCAAATAATTCTGAAAAATTAACAGTTGTCACAACGAGAAATCACAGAAAATCCTAAAATTTGACTTTCGAGAAAAAGATAGTAAATACTTTTGAGTTTAATGATCAAGTATTGCCTAAAAAATGCCAGTTACTACAGAAAATCATATATATCTTTATTTGTATACTTTCACATATTATTTCTTGTTTCTTTAAATTATTTTGCAAGATTAAATATTGTACTTGGTAAACAAAACAAGAAAACCTTAGACTTCATGTTTTTATCAATTATTTTCTGTGACTGTTTTGACAAGGGGCAAAAACGTAATTTCCTGCAAAAATCAGTAAACTTCTGGGCTTAAATATGTAAGATCGATATATTTATTGTGTTTGATGATTCGGGTGGTCTTGGATGATCAAAATACATGTTTGCCATTTTAGAGAGAGAAAGTAGAGAGAGGGAGATTTCTTGGTAGAGACTTGGTTCATAAAAGTTGTAAGGTTAGATTAAGAAAAGCTCCACCCCTTCCATGGATGGAAGGGGTATTTATAGTTACACAATACACGACCTCCTATCGGCCTGTGGATCAGGGATACAGTGGGTAAAGACCCGTCCTTCCTCCACGGTGTTACACTACGCTAAACTAAACTAATAACTAACTAATAAACTGATAAATAACGTAACTAATGACAAGTCTACGAGCTAACTTATGCTAGACAATAATTGGGGTGACCGACTCTTTAACATGGAATTTCCAATTCCTAACAATCTCCCCCTAAGGGAGGTCACCCCATGAAATACATTTTGCATCCTAGCATTCTTTCTTTGTCTTCTGTTCTGAGCTCGTAGACTTCAATTCTTCAATTTCTGCAATCTTTGTGCTTTTGTAGCGATTCTTCAAAGTCCGCATAGATTTGTACTTTCAGTGGAGGCCTTTAACTGATCCACATCTTTGATGATCTTCGAGCTTTCTTTGAGATCATCAGCCACAACAAATCTCTCTGGATCATCCATAGTTGTGTTGCCTTCATGTGATGTTGTGACTTTCGGACCGACATGCTCACACTTTTGAATCATGACATCTTTCCATCAGAGTAGCGGAAGCTTTACTGGTTCATGATATTTGCAGCAGCGTAGCAGAAGCATAATATAAAAATATCAGAATCAGGTTATGTAGATATGCACCAGTCATGATTTATTCAATTAAGTGTGGATGCTGTGAGCATGCGGCTTTGGATTGACGTCTCAATTCTGATCAGCTGCAACCGTCCAAATGTACCTGCAAACAACAGTTAGCAATAAAACACACGAAAGTGTCTTTGATCACTTTCGTTGAATTGAGGTACATAGCCCACGGTTCCCCGTTGATCAGTACAAGTACTGCCTGTGATCAGGTAGGATTCCTAAGAATCTCCTTGACAGGGTTTCGCAGCTGTTCTAGCTGTTCTCAAACCGGAACGTCTCAAAGAAGACACACGGAGTGAGTGAACCAACGAATTGAGATTCACTGATTGATGAAAAATTGATTTGAAAACAATCGCGTATTGCTTGAAGGAAGAGTTTTGCAAAACGACGAAGGTTTTAGAAGAATCAATTTTCAATCAAAAATACTTTTGTATATGAAAAGAGTACACATTCGATGTGCTAGAGAAAAGAAGAAATTTGCACATCGAACGGTTTTTCCAAAAGCATTTTTTTTCAATCAGAGATACTTTTTGAGTTTGAAATATGAATACACATTCGATGCGCTAGAGAAAAGAAGGTTTGCACATCGAACGGTTTTTCCAAAAGTATTCGTCAATTCCAATCCTGGACCAAGGAAGATTCAAGAGTGAATCGCCCCATCGTTTCTGTCTAGTTGTCACAAGCTTGATCTTTAGAAAAAGATCTCACATGCCACCCACCAAGAGCTTGTTTGATGTTGGCTCTAGAAGGATTTCCATCTTCATCATGAATATTTTTACATATCACTCGGATGTTCTGGCAATACCACAAGGATAATGCGTAGGACTCTCAATATATACTTACTTTCCACATTGTGTGAAACAACAAGTCTTCATGAATTTAGTGTCCTAATGAGATATTGTGGATGATCTCTTGGCTCTAGACTCAATTGTGCACATTTGGTTCCTATGCCGGAGACTAGGGAGAGGGTCTCCTTCTTCAATATCAACAATCTCTAAGAGAAAGTCGATAGATTATGTAGGTTCCCCGTGAGAATGAAACAAGTCCTTTTAAGAGGAACTTGAGTAGCTTGGGAAGTTTAGTGCAGTGCGTCACTGGGTCCATGACGTCTTGTCTTCAATACCAGTGTTACCTTAGTAACCACCAGTAGCATATGTATTGAACCCGGTTACTGCCCTAAGGTTGAATTAATGGAGGGCTATTTATTTTCACCCTTTTCACATTCAATTCTTTTTCATTCTTCAACCCCATCAGTGCTTACCGAGACTTCATAACTAGAACCTTGTTGGGTTTATTCCAGTACTAGCTCTGTCTCAGTCCGCACTCTTCCCATTTCTCATTTTTCTCCTTTTTTTTCAATATACCTAAAGACTCTACACTATCTAGTGGATTGTCCCTGGGTAGATCCCTCCGGTTCTGGCGGATCGTGGGAACTAATACCTAACCTAACCATCCTTATAAAACCATGCATAAAGTAAATTGGTCGGTCTTTTTTGTATTGTTCTTTCCTTCTCGAAACCAATTGAAAAATCATTTGAAAATCAATCAAGGTACTTGTGATATAAAATCAAAACATTTTGTACCTTAATTGTTTTGATCATTTTAGAAATGCTCCCCCAACATGTGCATATGATATTGAAATTGTTTGGCACATGGAGGCAATAGTTCTTTGAAATAATTTCTTTGAAATAATTTCTTGATCACAATTTCTTTAGAAAAGCCTTTTGATTTTTCTTTGGTAAATTCTCCCCTCAATATGTGCATAGGATATTTGAAATCATTTTATCACATAGAGGCATGAGTTAATTTGAAGCACAATCACGATCACAAAATACTATTAGAACCATTTGCTCCCCCTCAATATGTGCTTCGAGATTCGAAAGCGTTTAGCACATATGAAGAGAGCCTACACATTTGAATCAATCGATCATCAATTTTCAGATTTCATTATTAATCAAATTCTCCACAGATCTTGGGTTGACAAATGAAGATTGTTGGAATCACTCCTAACCATAATCAAGTGTTAGTAATTATTATATAATAGTTAGCTTTATTATGGCCTTTATGTTTGTTATTAGCCTTAAGCTTATGTAGAAGGCCTATGAGCTTAGGCCCAAGCCCATTAAAGAAAGGATGGAAACTAGGAGTGTTTCCCTAGCTTTCCTCCTATAAATACTCTATGTAAACCTTCATTTGAAGGTTGGTTGTTCAAGTTTTCTTTCATTCACTCTCCTACGCGTAAACTGTATTACTATTATCGTGTGTGTGTGTTTGTTTACTTGTTCAATCGCCTTATCTCTTTCTATAATACTTGTGTTTGTAAAACTAGTGACCTGACAGTGGTATCAATCGTCTAATAGTTGAGTGAACGTATTGTTTGAAGTGAGTTTTGGTCTCACGCTTAACTTGCGTCTCCTAAACTTTGGCTTGATCAAAAACGTATTTTTACACTTTGAAATCCAAGATTCTTGTACTTTCAACATTTTAGGGTGTTAAAATACTTGTTTGGCAAAAAGTTTCAAACTTTATGCGTGGATCGTTGTTTTTTCATCTAGTTTTGAACGAGGGTTTCATCTACTCGTAACCGTTTTAGAGGCTTTGGTTCATCAAGTTCACACTTTAGTATCTTTTGGTGTTTTGAAGCTATTTCATCACACAAAATGGTTTAGAAACATCTTGGGCAAAATCAAAATTACGAGTAATCCTACCGTAGCAAAACCTAAAACTACGCATAAGATTTCCTTGGTTTGATCTCATTTTCGTGGTTTACTCCGTGTTTTCTTGCTTGGATAAGCCTGAAAATACGTCGACTTTGGATATCTTTTGCACTGTGATAGTGTAAAAGATCATTTGGGTAAAACCCTAAAATTACGCATAAGCATAAGCTTACGCGTAGAAATCCTACGCATAAGATTTTTCTTACGCCTAAGCCCAGTCTTACGCATAGAGAATCCTACGCCTAACTTTCTACGCCTAACTTTTGTCTACGCCTAACTTTAGCGTCTTTTCCATACTTACGCGTAAGCTAAATCTACGCGTAACTTCTTATTGTTACGCGTAACTTTGGTGTTTTTACGCATAAGTGCTACTTGGCTTTGTGATTTCTACGCCTAATGGATTCTTCTTCATCAAAGGTTCATTCGACTACAAAGATCCATTTTTACCAACACAAGTTTTCAACATGTCTCAACCACCATACTCTAACTATTTCCCTACACTTATCCTCAACGACAACAACAACTAAGTCCACAACATCACAATGGAATCAACAAGCAATTTATCAACAACAATTTATCAACAACATACTCCACAACTTGGTGCAGTTCCCCCACCACAAATGGTTCAAACACCGCCAAGTCTTCAAGTTCAACCCTACACAAATGAATTCAATCAACATCCATCAAGGAACACTATGAAGGAACCCACTTGGTTTGCAAAGATGTGTGAAGCTTTAAGCAGCCAACAATCAATTCATGAAGCTGGAATCACTTGATAGACCTCCAATGCTCACTCCAGGAACTACGATCAATGGGTGATAAGGTTCTTTAGGTTTTGTGATCTGAAGAAGCCACATGGAAATTTCTTAAAGAAGGTTATCTTGGAAGGTCCATTTGAGATGCCTACTGTCATTGTACCCGGAGATCCTACTGCTGTTCCACCAAGAGATGAACAAACAACATTGCTACTGTTGCAGATCTAATCCAACAGAACTTCTACACTATGAAGCTGATGAGCTTGCAATGCAATATATCCTTTTAGGATTACCTAACCCAATTCTTTGAAGTGTTGATGCTCAAAAGACTGCAAAGGAAATGTGGGACCATATTCATCTTCTTATGGAAGGATCTGTACTCAATCAGGAGGATTTGGAATCCAAAATTTACTTGGCTTATGAACACTTCATGATTGAACCTGGAGAGACACTAGAGTCTTATCATCATCGATTTTCAGACATCATCAATGATTTGGATAAACACAACATCATCATGCCAAGAATTGCAGTGAATACTAAGTTCCTGAGTAGTCTTGGTCCTGAATGGGAGAAGTATGTCATTTTTCTCCGTCAAGCGAAGAATATGCATCATTCTACATATGGATTGTTGTACGATTACTTGAAGCCTCATGAAAAGGAAGTTGATCGGGAAAGGATTCTCCGTGCTCAATTGCTCCACCTACACATCCGGATAATCAACAACTTGCCTTATATGCTCACAAAGTTATCCTCCTCAACAAGCAACTCAACCAACTGCCTCAGTCACACACAAACGATCCATCACAGCAACCTCAACAAAATCAATTGGTTCCTACAACAACAACAATGATCAAGCACTTCATAGTCAACTAATGAGGAATCCGATCTGTTCGAAGCATTGCAACAGGGATTTGTTATGATTGCTAATGCTTTTAGCCGTTATAACAACAAATCCAACAATCGTATTCGTTCCTCATCCAATACACGAAATCAGGCTGTTGTGAACAATGGACGAGTTGAAGTTCAGAATCGTGGTTATGGTCGTCAAATGGGAGGTGGTCAAGGGTTTAATGCTATGGGTAGGAATAACAACAGAGCTCAAGTGGTGGAACAGGGAAATGCTCAGAATGGGTTGAATGGTCTTCGATGCTACAACTGCAATGAGAAGGGACACCTGGCTAATACATACCCAAAGCCAAGGACTAGGGGCAGTGCTTACTTCAAAGAGGCTCTTCTTTTGGCTCTTAAGGATGAAGCTGGTGGATCTCTCACAAACAAAGAACAGAGCTTTATGGCAGATGCAGACTCAGATGATGATATATGAGGACTTGCAGGCCAATGCAGCTGTTATGTTGATGGCTAATATGCATGAGTTACACATGAGTGAACAGGCCCAGTGTATGACACTGATGGCTTGTCTCAGGTACCCGAACAAACCATCATCATATATGAACTAATATCTCCGCCAATATCTGAATCCGGCACGGATCAGACTGTTCAAAATGAGTCATCTACATCTCATTCTGACGATTTTCAAGTTAACCCTGTAGTTACATTTGACGATCAAGATGACCTTATGGTTTCCTTTGATAATCAAATTGACTCCGTGGTTGTACTTGAGGATCTAAATAATGATCATGTTGTGACTCACGTTGAACAAGCTGAACTGTTGCCTCATCCAGATTTTGCTCGTTTAATTCAAGACCATTAAATCAAAATGGAGGAATGTTATGCATTAAATAAGGACTTAAAAAGCAAAAATGCACTGTTAACCAAGGATTTTGAATGCTTACAAATGCAACTCAACTTTTTCAAAACTCAAGAAAACCGTGAAAAAGGTTTTGAAGCCGCTTTTGCTAAATCTCATCAAAACGAAAATATTTAGAGAGACAGATGCGTGATCTAGCCGCTTCGAAGAATGCTTTGTTGTCTGAAATAGAACAACTGAAACATGAACATAAAAAGAAAATTAACGCTCTCACCTTGGAAAATCAAAAAGCTAAGGCTGAGTTGTTAAATTGTCAAAAACAGTTCTCAGCATACAAAAAGCATTCAACGAATCAGGTAGATGACCTTCTTGCAGAAATTATTGGCTTGCAACACAAAATTAAAGAGTTTAAAACTGTTGTTTACAAACATGGTGAATCAGTAACAGCTATTGAAAAGTTTACATTAAAACCCAATCTAAAAGGATATGGACCAAATCTAGCTGATTACAAACCAAAACTTTCACTCAAAACATTCAAACCAAATCCTGAAGTTTACAGTGCAGAATATAAAATTAATGATACTGTTATGAGTGTTGTTGAATATCATCGTCAAGAGGAATTAGATGCAGAAGACGAGAGTCGATCAAAATTAAAACTGTTGTTTACAAACAAACCTTTTAATTATTCAAAACCGGTCACTTTCGTCACACACCAACGGATTCTACTAACACACCAAGGGTTATCATCAAACACCTGAGTCTTCTAATGTTAATCCCCAACCAGATTATGCACAAATTTATGGTCCTTTACCTTCCATCCGTGAAGTAAACTCAAAACCTGAAAATCGCAAAATTCTTAGATATTTTGATATTTTCATGGCTGACCTCAAAATTTAGAACATGAGATAGAACATCATTCTGAAATCAAAGTTCAACACTTTCAATCGCCTTAGCGCGAGAACAAAGAGACATTTTTCAGAAAAATCTTTTACCAAATTTAAAATTTTGAAAAGTTGTGCATTAGCTTGGGAAAAGGATTTTCATAAGGAACTTGGAGTGATGAAGGTCGTTTTCGAGAAAACTGAAACATCTATTTCTAATACTAAACGCAAAAGAAAATGTTGAGAAAAGATGTTGATCGACTCTTGGAAGATGTTATATGTGCTGATATCCATAATGTTGTGTTATTCTATTCTTTGCCACATGCATCTGATTATATCTCTGCTGATAATGTTGACTCTGTGGTAACTGTTGAGATACTGATAATGTGCTTCAGATCGAGTCTTTAAAGCTGAAAATAAACAATTATATAACGAACTTTACAATGCAAAACGTCGTCTTCATTGGTGTGAAAAAGATATTCACAATCATCAACTTAGTTTTCAAAGAAAATCGCTCAGTTGAGTGCAAAATCTTCTGATCCTAAAATTGAGCAACTGGATGATCAAAACGTGTCTTTGAAAAGTCAAATCTCAAAATATGAACAAGAACTTGTAAACGTTAAACAGGAATATGGTGTCATATTTGATTTACTCAATAAGACTCGTCATGAAGCATCAAACGAACTTGATCACTATCTTGCTCACACTAGAGAAGTCATGAATTTTGCTGGTAATATTCGGTCTGAAAATCAAGATTTGATTCACACTATCTCTAAGTTAAGAGAAATGTTAGGAAAGTATGAACACTTCCGCAACCATCATTAAGAGATTAGCACCAGTCACACTTAGTAATCGTGCCCTAGAATCCCTACTGCCAAATCACAGAGTTACTAACATGCTTCCTTCTACTGAAACAGGAATAGTTGCGTCTTTTCCAAACGTCCGCACTTCACAGCCTAGGAGCACTCAATCGAAGAATAGGAAGTTGCGACCCTAAGAAAAGATCAATAAGGAATGCTAAAGTAGAAAGAACACCCTAGGACTATGAATAAGACTCACGTTGCTTCCACTATAGATGTTGCGTCTGGAAAATGTAATAGAAATAGTGATGTAACGAATGCTAAACCTTTAAGCACTTTTGATATTCAGTCTGATGCACCTTGTGTTATTTGTCGTAAAAGTATGAATTCTGATTGTCATGACAAATGTGTTGCTAAAGCTATAATCTCTCGTTTACGGAATCCTAAGAATCGGAATACCTCTAGGCCCACTAATCATTCTCAGTCTGTGCTTGGTAGACCGCCTTCTTTAGATTCTAAGGCTAACATTGCTGTCACTGTAGCTCCAGTTTTACCTCCTAAGAATGTAGTACCACCTAGTGCATTCACTAAGACTAAAGCAAAGAGTAGTTATAGATGGCAGAAATGGATATATAACACACTAGGATTTAAATGGATGCCTAAAGTCATTAATGTGTGTATGTCTCATATACTGCTTCGGACCCTCTAACATTTCGGGTTCCACATCTACTTCTATTCCATCTGTGTCGTCTGTGTGTAATGCAGGTGATACAGATCATTCTCTGGATTGTTGATAGCGGATGTTCCCAACACATGACAGGCAACCTTAAACTGTTATCAAACTTTATTGCAAAGTTCATTGGCACTGTCAGGTTCGGGAATGATCACTTCGCAGCTATCATGGGCTACGGAGATTATGTCAATGGGAACATCGAAATCAGCAGGGTTTACTATGTGGAAGGCCTCGGTCATAATCTGTTCTCAGTAGGTCAGTTTTGTGATGGAGATTTGGAGGTTGCTTTCCGGGAGAAAACTTGTTTCATTCGTGATCTACAAGGAAATGACCTTATGTCTGGCTCGCGTAATTCTAGTCTCTACACTATCTCTATGCAAGACATGGTTGCTTCATCTCCCATCTGCTTACTTTCAAAGGCAACATCAACAAAATCCTGGCTATGGCACCGTCGTCTCTCACATCTAAACTTTCAAACCATCACCAACCTTGCTCGACACAAACTAGTTAAAGGTCTCCCACGATTCCCGGTATTCAAAAGATCACCTTTGCTCAGCTGTGAACAAGGGAAAAGCACTCGTGCTCATTTTCCTTTCAAAGGTGGAACACAACTCTCAGCATGTGCTTCATCTTCTTCACATGGATTTGTGTGGCCCGATGCGCGTGCAAACGATCAATGGCAAACGCTACATCTTAGTAATTGTTGATGACTATTCACGATGGACTTGGGTCTACTTTTCTTCGAAGCAAAGACCAAGCTCCACAAATGATCATCACCTTTCTCACAAAATACAGGTTCAGCTCCGCAACACCGTCAGGCTAATCAGAACAGACAAAGGAACTGAATTTGTTAACCAAACCCTCGTGAATTCTATGAGAAGTGGGAATTCAGCATCAAACATCTATTGCACGTACACCCGAACAAAACGGAGTTGTTGAAAGACGAAACCGAAACTTAGTGGAAGCTGCAAGAACAATGTTATCAATGCTAAACTTCCAGATTACTTGTGGCAGAAAATGCATCTACTGCATGCTATACTAAATACTCAACCGTTCTATGATCAAAAACGCCACAACAAAACACCTTTCGAGCTTGTCCACAACCATAAACCGAATCTCAAACACTTTCATGTATTTGGAACCCTTTGCTATCCGAATAATGATCGTGATGATTTTGGAAAGCTCAAAGCCAAAGCCGACATTGGAGTCTTTATTGGATATTGTGAGAATTCTAAAGGTTACCGGATCTTGAATCGTCGTACAAAACAGTGATGGAAACGATTCTTGCTCATTTTGATGAACTCACGAAATGGCTTCTGAGTATAACAGCTTAGAACCCGGTCACAACCGTTTAAACTTCCCTCAACAACCCCCCATCATCATCGCTGAACAAAGCCCCCACTCACTCGTCAACAAATGGAAAGGTTATTTGCTCCTTCGTTCAGGTGACTATATATTGAATTACGTGCTCCAGTGTGCTCCTCAACACATTGTCCGATAAATCAGGCGCACACTAAGAAAGAAACTGATATTCCCATACCTGATACAGCCTGCTACACAACAACGGATACACCGAGCACGCTCATCAATATCACACCGAACGGAGGAGCAAATAACCTTTCCATTTGTTGACGAGTTAGTTGGGGCTTTGTTCACCGATGATGGGGTTGAGGAAGTTTAAACGGTTGTGACCGGGTTCTAAGTCGTTGTACTGTAAGCCATTTCCGTGAGTTCATCAAAATAAGCATGAATCGCTTCCATCACTGCTTTGTATGACGATTCCGCATCCAGTAACCTTTAGAATTCTCACAATATCCAATAAAGACCTAATGTCGGCTTTGGCTTTGAGCTTTCCAAAATCATCACGATCATTATTCGGATAGCAAAGGGATCCAAATACATGAAAGTGTTTGAGATTCGCTTTATGGTTGTGGACAAGCTCGAAGGTGTTTTGTTGTGGCTTTTGTGATCATAAACGGTTTTGAGTATAGCAAGCGAGATACGGCTTACGCCCAAAAGTAACTGGAAGTTTAGCATTGATTAACATTGTTCTGCGCCCACTAACGCTCGGTTTCGTCTTTCAACAACTCCGCTTTGTTCGTGTGTACGTGCAATGGATGTTTGATGTCAATTCCACTTCCTCATAGAATTCACGGCGTTTCGTTAACAAATTCGGGCCTTTGTCCTGCTCGAATTAGCCTCGATGGTGTTGCGGAGTCGAACTCGATTTTCGTGAGAAAGGTGATGATCATTTGTGGAGCTTGGTCTTTGCTTCAAGAAAGTAGACCCAAGTCCATCGTGAATAGTCATCAACAATTACTAAGATGTAGCGCTTGCCATTGATCGCTTGCACGCCAGATTGGGCCACACAAATCTATGTGAAGAAGATGAAGCACATCTTTGAGTCGTGTTCCACCTTTGAAGGAGAGTGAGCACGAGTGCTTTTCCCTTGTTCACGTGCCGAGCAAAGGTGATCTTTTGAATACCGGAATCGTAGGAGACCTTTAACTAGTTTGTGTCGAGCAAGGTTGGTGATGGTTTGAAAGTTTAGATGTGAGAGACGACGGTGCCATAGCGTGGATTTTGTTGATGTTGCCTTTGAAAGTAAGCGGATAGGAGATGAAGCAACCATGTCTTGCATAGAGATAGTGTAGAGACTAGAATTACGCGAGCCGGACATAAGGTTATTTCCTTGTAGATCACGAATGAAACAAGTTTTCTTCCCGCAAGCAACCTCAAAATCTCCATCACAAAACCGACCTACTAAAACAGAGTTATGACCGAGGCCTTCCACATAGTAAACCCCGCCGATTTCGATGTTCCCATTGACATAATCTCAGAGCCCATGATAGCCAAAGTGATCATTCCCGAACTCGACAAATGCCAATGAACTTTGCAATAAAGTTTGATAATGATTTAAGATTTCGTCATGTGTCGGGAACATCCGCTATCAACAATCCAGAATGATCAGATCACCGCATTACACACGCACGACACGGATGGAATAGAAGTAGATGTGGAACCCAAATGTTAGAGGGTTCCAAGCATGTATATGAGACATGCACACATTAATGACTTTAGGCATCCATTTAAACCTAGTGTGTTATATATCCATTTCGCCATCTATAACTACTCTTTGCTTTAGTCTTAGTGAATGCACTAGGTGGTACTACATTCTTAGGAGGTGAAACTGGAGCTACAATGACAAAGAATGTTTGCCTTAGAATCTAAAGAAGACGGTGTACCAAGCACTGATCGAGATTGATTAGTGGGCCTAGAGGTATTCCGATTCTTAGGATTACGTAACTAGAGATTATAGCTTTAGCAACACATTTGTCATGACAATCGTAATTCATACTTTTATGACAAATAACACAAGGTGCATCGATCGAATATCAAAAGTGCTTAAAGGTTTAGCATTCATTACATCACTATTTCTATTACATTTGCCGCACCTTAATATCTATAGTGGAAGCAACGTGAGTCTTATTTGTAGTCCTAGGGTGTTCTTCACTTTAGCATTCCTTATTGATCTTTTCTTAGGTCGCAACTTCCTATTTGTCGATTGAGTGCTCCTAGGTTGTGAAGTGCGGACGCTTGGAAAAGACGCAACTATTCTGCTTTTAGTAGAAGGAAGCACGTTAGCAACTTGTGATTTGGCGGTAGGGATTCTAGGTGCACGATTACTAAGTGTGACTGGTGCTAATCTCTTAATGATGGTTGGCGGAAGTTTTCATACTTTCCTAACATTTCTCTTAACTTAGAGATAGTGTGAGTCAAATCTTGATTTTCGTAGCGAATATTACCAAAGAAAATTCATGACTTCTCTAGTGCAAGCAAGATAGTGATCAAGTTCGTTTGATGCTTCATGTCGAGTCTTATTGAGTAAATCAAATATGACACCATATTCCTTTTAACTTTTACAAGTTCTTGTTCATATTTTGAGATTTGACTTTTCAAAGACACGCTTTGATCATCCAGTTGCTCAATTTTAGGATCGGAAGATTTTGCACTCAATTGAGCGGTTTTCTTTTGAATACTAAGTTGATGATTGTGAATATCTTTTTCACACCAAAGAAGACGACGCTTTGCATTGTAAAGTTCGTTAAGTAATTGTTTATTTTCGCTTTTAAAGACTCGATCCAAGCACATTATCAAGATTCTCAACAGCTACCACAGATTCAACATTATCACAGAGATATAATCGATGCATGTGGAAAGAATAGAATAACACAACATTATGGATATCAAGACGTATAAGATCATCCAAGAGTCGATCAACATCTTTTCTCAACATTTTCTTTTTGCTTAGTATTAGAAATAGATGTTTCGATTTTCTTGAAAACGACCTTCATCACTCAAGTTCCTTATGAAAATCCTTTTCCCAAGCTAATGCACAACTTTTCAAATTTTTACATTTGGCAAAAGATTTTCTGAAAATGTCTCTTTGTTCTCGCTAAAGGCGATTGAAAGTGTTGAACCTTGATTTCGTAATGATGTTCTATCTCATGTTCTAAAATTTTGAGGTCTCATGAAAATATCAAAATATCTAAGAATTTTGCGATTTTTAGGTTTTGAGTTTACTTCATCGATTGAAGGTAAAGGACCATAAATTTGTGCATAATCGGTTGGGGAATAACATTAGAAGACTCGGTGTTTTGATGATAACCCTTGGTGTGTTAGTAGAATCCGTTGGTGTGACGAAGTGACCGGTTTTGAATAATTAAAAGGTTTGTTGTAAACAACTGCTTTTTAATTTTGATCGAGTCTCATCTTCTCGCATCTAATTACTCTTGACGATGATATTCAACAACACTCATAACAAGATCATTAATTTTATATTACCTGACCGAAACTTCGTGATTTGGTTTGAATGTTTTGAGTGAAAGCTTTGGTTCTGTAGTCACTAGATTTGGTCGATATCCTTTTGGATTGGGTTTTAAAGTAAACTTTTCAATAGTCACATCGATTCACCATGTTTGTAAACAATGCTTAAAACTCTTTAATTTTGTTTTGCAAGCCAATAATTTGCAAGAAGGTCATCTACCGATTCGTTGAATGCTTTTTATGTCGAGAACTGCTTTTTGACAATTTAACAACTCACTTTAGCTTTATGATTTTCCAAGCGAGAGCGTTAATTTGCTTTTTATGTTCATGTTTCGCTTGTTCTATTTCGCATAACAAAGCATTCTTCAAGCTGCTAGATCACGATCTGTCTCTAAATATTTTTGTTTTGATGAGATTTAGCAAAGCGGCTTCAAAACCTTTTTCACGGTTTTCTTGAGTTTTGAAAAGTTTAGTTGCATTTGTAAGCATTCAAAATCCTTGGTTAACAATTGCATTTTGCTTTTTAAGTCCTTATTTAATGCATAACATTCCTCCATTTTGATTTGATGGTCTTGAATTAAACGAGCAAAATCTGGATGAGGCAACAGCTCATCTTGTTCAACGTGAGTCACAACATGATCATTATTTAGATCCTCAAGTACAACCACGGAGTCAATTTGATTATCAAAGGAAACCATAAGGTCATCTTGATCGTCAAACGAACTGCTGTGGTTAACTTGAAAATCGCCGTAATGAGATGTAGATGACTATTTGAACAGCCCGATCCGTGCCGGATTCAGATGTTACGGAGATATTAGTTCGTGATATGATGATGGTTTGTTCGGTACCGAGACAAGCCATCGATGTCATACACGGGCCTCGTGTCACTCATGTGTAACTCATGCATATTAGCCATCAACATAACAAATGCATTGGCCTGCAAGTCCTCCATATCATCATCTCGAGTCTCGATCGGCCATAAAGCTATGTTCTTTGTTTGTGAGAAATCCACCACTTCATCCTTAAGAGCCAAAAGAAGAGCCTCTTTGAAATAAGCACCGCCCTAGTCCTTGGCTTTGGGCGTGCATTAGCCAGTGTCCCTTCTCATTGCGGTTGTAGCATCGAAGACCATTCAACCCATTCTCGAGCATTTCGTTTCTACCACTTGAGCTCATTGTTATTCCTACCCATAGCATTAAACCCTTGACCATCTCCCATTTGACGACCATAACCACGATTCTCGAACTTCAACTCGTCCATTGTTCACAATGATCGATTTCGTAATCGGATGAGGAATGAATACGATTGTTGGATTTGTTTGTATAACGGCTAAAAGCATTAGCAATCATAACAAACCTCGTTGTAATGCTTCGAACGGATCGGATTCCTCATTAGTTTGACTATGAAGTGCTTGATCGTTGTTGTTGTTGTAAGGAACCAATTGATTTTGTTGAGATTGTCGTGATGGATCGCTTGGTGTGACCGAGGCGCTTGGTTGAGTTGCTTGTTGAGGAGGATAACTTTGTTGAGCATATAAGGCAAGTTGTTGATTTTCCAGATGTGTAGGTGGAGCAATTTGAGCACGGAGAATACGCTCCCGATCAACTTCCTTTCATGAGGCTTCAAGTAATCGTACAACAATCCATATGTAGAATGATGCATATTCTTCGCTGACGGAGAAAAATGACATACTTCTCCCACTCGTGACCAAGACTACTCAGAACTTAGTATTCACCGCAATTCTTGGCATGATGATGTTGTGTTTATCCAAACTTGATGATGTCTAAAATTGATGATGATAAGACTCTAGTGTCTCTCCGTGTTCAATCATGAAGTGTTCATAAGCCAAGTAAATTTTGGATTCCAAATCCTCCCGATTGAGTATGATCCTTCCATAAGAAGATGAATATGGTCCCACATTTCCTTTGCGATCTTTTGAGCATCAACACTCAAGAATTGGGTTAGGTAATCCTAAAAGGATATATTGCATTGCAAGCTCATCACTTCATAGTGTAGAAGTTCATTGGATTTAGATCGCAAAGTAGCAATGTTTGTTTGTTCATCTCTTGGTGGAATAGCAAGAGGATCTCCGGCACAATGACAAGAGGCATCTCAAATGGACCTTCCAAGATAAGCTTCTTTAAGAACTTTCCATGTGGTTTCTTGGATCACAAACCTAAAGAACCTTATCACCCATTGATCGTAGTTTCGGAGTGAGCATTGGAGGTCTATCAAGTGATCCAACTTCATGAATTGATTGTTGGTCGCTTAAAGCTTCACACATATTTGCAAACCAAGTGGGTTCCTTCATAGTGTTCCTTGATGGATGTTGATTGAATTCATTAGTGTAGGGTTGAACTTGAAGACTTGGCATGTGTTTGAACCATTTGTGGTGGGGGAATTGCACCAAGTTGTGGAGTATATTGTTGAATAAATTGTTGTTGATAAATTGCTTGTTGTTGATTCCATTGTTGATGTTGTGGACTTAGTTGTTGTTGTCGTTGAGGATAAGTGTAAGGAAATAGTTAGAGTATGGTGGTTGAGACATGTTGAAAACTTGTGTTGGTAAAAATGGATCTTTGTAGTCGAATGAACCTTTGTTGATGAAGTGTCCTTAGCGTAGAAAAGACAAGAACCAAGTAGCACTTATGCGTAAAACACCAAAGTTACGCGTAATAATAAGGAGTTACGCGTAGGATTTAGCTTACGCTGTAAGTAGGGAAAAGCACTAAAGTTAGGCGAGACAAAAGTTAGGCGAGAAAGTTAAGCTTAGGATTTTCTTATGCGTAAGACTAGGCTTAGCGTAGGAAAAATCTTAGGTGTAGGATTTCACGCCGTAAGCTTATGCTTATGCGTAATTTTAGGGTTTTGTTTAAATGATCTTTTACACTATCATAGTGCAAAAGATATCCAAAGTCGACGATTTTCGACTTATCCAAGTAAGAAAACACGGAATAAACCACGAAAATGAAGATCAAACCAAGGAAGCACTTACGCGTAGTTTTAGGGTTTTACTACGCGTAGAAATGCACGAAATTTTGATTTCGTCCAAAAGTGTTTCTAAACCGTTTTGTGTGATAAAATAACTTCAATAACACCAAAATACACAAAAGTGTGAAACTTGATGAACCAAAGCCTCTAAAAACAGCTATTTAGTAGATAGAACCCTCGCTCAAAAACTCGATCAAAAACAACTATCCACGATAAAGTTTGAAACTTTTGCCAAAAACAAGTATTTTAACACCTTAAAACGTTGAAAGTACAAGAATCTTAGATTAAAAGTGTAAAAACAAGTTTTTAAGCGAACCAAAGTATCAAACGTGCGCTTTAGGCGTAGGACCGAAACCCACTTCAAAAATAAACACGATTCACCCAACTAGTAGGCGATTGATACCACCGATAGGTCACTAGTTTTACAAACACAAGCTTATAAGAAAGAGATGAGGCAATTGAACAAGTAAAACACACACACACACATGTAAGAATGAGCGGTTATGCGTGGGATGTGAATGAGAGAATAACTTGAACAACCAACCTTCAAATGAAGGTTTACAAGAGTATTTATAAGAGGAAATCTAGGCAACACCCTAGTTTCCATCCTTTCTTTAATGGGCTTGGGCCTAAGCTCATGGGCCTTCTACATAAGCTTAAGGCTAATAACAAACATAAAGGCAATAATAAAGCTAACTATTAGATATTAATTACTAACACTTGATTATGGTTTAGAGTGATTCCAACAATGACAAAGTACAATCAACTAAAACTTTGAGTCAAATATTGAAAATTGGTAATATCAATGTTGTCCCATATGATCAATATGTGAAACAAAGTGAAAGTGAGACTGCACCAAGTGATACATCTTCTTCAACAATGATGACTATATTTTGATGTATACACCGCATGTGCCCATGATGATTCTCATTATTTCGAACTAAATGCCTTTAAAGAACAAGTTGCTATTTATGAACAACGTGCTAAGTTTGAGTTAACCACCGTGAGCAGGAAATGGATGACCAAATGCATAATTATTAGAAAAGTAATTTTAGAGAAGAAGTATTAAAATAAGAGTTAAACTCCTTACATGAAAATCTTTCTAAAGTCGCTAGCAAAAACAAGAACTTCAAGAAAATGTTAAAATGCTTAAGCAAGAATTCAAGTGCTAAGGAATCAAAACTTTGAATGATTTTTCTAATCTAAAACCTTGAAAACAAGCTTGAAAATAAGTTATGCGTACAAGGGAATACCATTCGATCGCTCACATGATCACTAAGCATAGAGTTCTCACGATAAGCATAGTACCCCATTATAAAGGAATCCAACCCCGAGTATGGTAAGATAGCAAAAGTCGCTCAAAATGTAATCTATGATGGCAATGAGTGCACCGAGGAAGATAGAAAACTAGATGATGCATCTAGGGAGAAAATGAATAAGAAGCTTAACGATCCTGCGTGTAAAGAGAATAACATAACGATCAAACCCCATGATTACACTAAGGAAAATTGGATATCCTTGAACAAGTTTGTTGATTTTCAGAAAACATGTAAGAAGAGAATCACACCAACAGGGATAACTGAGGGGGAAAGGGGTTTTGAGAAAACTAAAGAATGTTTTTTAACTAAGGTCATGCCTTTCTTCAAACAATTAAAAGGTCAATTTGAGAGTCTTCAAAAAGGGATAAATTCATATATTAAAGAAATGGAAAAGAAATTTGATGCAATGATAGTTGAAGTCAATGATTATGAACAGGATCTCAAATATAATGAAGTTGAAAGGAAGAACTTGCACATCTTAAATGAGAATTTGATTTCGAGTTGTGTTGCTCAAGATGTGTTTTATATATTACTAGGCACTCTATTATCGCTTCGATTTCATGAATTATCTATTGCATTGAAAGTTTCCCATGATCGTGTCATTCGACTTGAAAACAAAACTCACAACTAAATGAGAAAATTGATCGGGATGATCACGATAAATTGGTAAAACATCTTTCTAAACTAGAAGTTGAACATTTTGATTTACAACTAAAATATCAACATCTTAAAGAAAATGTGAAAACCTCAAATATCAAGACATCCTCGATGTTCCGTAGTTTAATGCGCTTTTCGGATAAACAAACGTGACGAATGATTCAAGCTCATTGTAACACGATCGAGAAAGTTGAAAGCCCAAATCTCTCAATTAAAGGGTGAAAAGAACAATGTGATGGCTCCCAAATGCCTCCTCCTTTAGATTCTCAAGATTCTCAAACTTTTCATCTTCAAAACTTAGTTAATGCCTTACAAAAGGAAAACGAAAGTTTTCTAGAAGAAAATGAAAATGTTAAACGACACTTTAAAGAGTTATATGATTCAATGAAAGTCACTCGTGACAAAAACAACGAAAAAATAACGTCTTTACAAAACAAAATTGAGAATCGAGGAGTCGTGAAAAGGAAAGCGCCACTTGTCTTTAATGAGAATGTTGCATCAAAGTCATCCTCGACTACAAATTCATCGTGACCGTTAAATACATTCCTCCTCATCTTTGAATAATGAACTTGTGGTTCACAACTATTTTGCTCACCTTAAGGATATTCTAGAATGTCTCGTGAGATCGTGGAAGAGGATTTCATAAATGAGCCTCTTGATAGAGAAATTAGGTTTGCTTGCATTCGTGCCAAATGATCTCGTGAGCTGCTAGAATGTTTAATAGCAACATGTCCTAAATCCTTTGGTGTGAAAGGAAAAGCTGTGATGCCTTGTTCTATGCCTAGTGCCAAGCATACAAACCATTCTATGCCCAGTTTTAAGAAAGTGAACACTAATGTGCCTTCAAGTAGTTCACATCCCTGAACTTCTAGTTCAGGAATGCAAAAAGTAGCAAAACCAACTAATGTTCCAATTCCTTCTACATGAGTAAGAAGTGACACCAAAGCAAGCGGGGTCAAAGCCTCAAGGCAACACAAAGAATGATAGGACCTTGCATGCTAGGAATGCTCAGTGGAAGAATGTAGAAGATCACCTTAGGGAGAATTTGAATAAGACGAATCGTGTTGATTCTAGTGTTAGCTCTAAGCTTACTGTAATTAATGCGAATTCTGCTACTTTTGGCAAAACATGTAATGATGATTACGTGGTTTACATTACTAATCTTGAATGTGGTGTGAATGATTTGTCTAATGCTATCAAATGCCCAATCAAAGCATTAATGTTAAAAATCAAACTAAGAAGGCTAAAAGGCAAAGGCGAAATGTAGGATCGTAATATTTATTGTGTTTGATGATTCGGTGGTCTTGGATGATCAAAATACATGATAGCCATTTTAGAGAGAAAGTAGAGTGGGAGTTTCTTGGTAGAGACTTGATGAACTAAATGTGAAAGGTTAGATTAGAAAACTCCACCCCTTCCACGGATGGAAAGGGTATTTATAGTTACAGACAATACGACCTCCTATCGGCCTGTGGATCAGGTATACAGTGGGTAAAGACCCGTCCTTCCTCCACGGTGTTGCACTAAACTAAACTACGCTACAAACTAACTACTAAACTGCTAAAAAACGTAACTAATGACAAGTCTACGAGCTAACTTATGCTAGATAATATTTGGGGTGACCGATACTTTACTTATGGAATTTCCAATTCCTAACAATCTCCCCCTAAGGGAGGTCACCCCATGTTTTACATTTCGGATCCTAGCATTCTATTCTTGACTTTGTTCTTGAGCTCGTAGACTTCAATTATTCAATTCCGCACTCTTTGTGCTTAAGTAGTGCAACTTCAAAGTCCGCATAGTTTTGTACTTTTAGTGGAGGCTTTTAACTGATCCATATCTTTGATGATCTTCGAGCTTTCATTGAGATCATCAGCTATAGTAAATCTATGGATCACCCTTTATTGTGTTGCCATCATGTGAAGTTGTGACTTTCGGACCGACATGCTCACACTTTTGAATCATGACATCTTTCCATTAGAGTAGCGGAAGCTTTATTGGTTCATGATATTTGCGCAGCAGTAGCGAAGCATAGTATAAAAATATCATAACCGGGTTATGTAGATATGCACAAGTTGTGATTTCTTCAATTAAGTGTGGATCTTTGTGAGCATGCGGCTTTGGATTGACTCCTCAATTACGATCACCGCAACCGTCCAAATGTACCGCAAACAACGATTAGCAATAAAACACACGAAAGTGTCTTTGATCACTTTTGGTAAATTGAGGTACACGCCCACGGTTCCCGTTGATCGGTACAAGTCTTTTGTGATCGGTGGGATTCCTAAGAATCTCCTTGATGAGGTTTCGCAATTTGTTCTAGTTGTTCTCAAACCTGGGCGTCTCAAAGAAGACAACAAGGGTGAGTGAACGGTAATTGAGATTCAGCGATTGATGAAAATTTATTTGAAAAACAATCGCGTATTGCATAGAAGAAAGAGTTTTGCAATCGATGAAGGTTTTATAAGAAAGATCAATTTTCAATCAAAATACTTTTGTACTTGAAAAGAGTACACATTCGATGTGCTAGATAAAAGAAGAGATTCGCACATCAAACGGTTTTCAAAAGTATTTGTTTCAATCAGAGATACTTTTTGTGTTTGAAATATGAATACACATTTGACGTGCTAGAGAAAAGAAGGTTTGCACATCGAATGGTTTTTCCAAAAGTATTCGTCAATTCCAATCCTCGACCAAGGTTGATTTATGATTGAATCGCCCCATCATTTCTATCCAGTTGTTACAAGCTTGATCTTATGAAAGATCTCACATGTCACCCACCAAGAGCTTGTATGATGTTGGCTCTAGAAGGATTTCCATCATCATCGTCAATATGTTTACATATCACTTGGATGTTACGGCAAAATGATAACGCACACGCGTCGTTCGGGGTCAAAGGAACTTCCTTTTCGTCGAGCAAGTTTTTCAACACCCTAGGCGTTGAACCTAATCGTTGTAGTGTAGTATTAGGGTAAGCCACGGGTATTGATATCGTTCTCTAGGGAATAGTGTCGTTAGGCTGAAGTGTATGTCAATTTAAGTCTAAGGTGAGGATGATTATTTTGTATTTTTATATTTTATGGATTAATCTCGGTTTTGAGCGGGAGGGTGGAATTAGTTGCTAGTCAACTATCCTAAAAGATACTAACTAACTTAGGGGTCTACCAGGGCGTGAAGCGTATCTACTTATGATGTATTACTCCTTGCTAGCTATCAATTCTACCTACTTGAATTGTCACGTCCTATTGATGGTTGAATTGTCCGTCTTTATTCTTAACGCGTTGTGTTTTCTAAGGTCGTAAGTGTGCATTCCTAACTCTTTGAAGTCACCTTTAAGTGTAGTAAGCGAAATCTACTAAGTCATTCATAAACTAACTTTGAGGTTATCTTTGGGTTTAATAAACGAAATCCACTAAGTCATTCATAAACTATCAAAGATTTGTCAAGTATTAAACACAACGATAGCCTAGTCGCACTCTAAGACAATTACAACTAAGATAAGAGACAACCAATCAAACAAGAGGCAGTGGGATGCAAGAATTATAAACTAAACCAATTAGACTCATTGAAATTGTCACACCCCTAATGATGAAGATGACACAAGCATCACTAAGAAATCAATAAGATCTAATTAATTACATACAAGTTTCATACGAGCATAAGCAAACACTAGGTGAATTAGCCAAGCATAATTATTTAAGAGAAAGCAACAATCATGATAATTGAAGACATACCATAGGATTGGATTAACAAAAAACCATTACGATGTTTATAGAGTGTTTGAAACCCTTTAAGTTCTTTGGAAAAACACCTACCTAAACCCCGAATCGGACTTAGGGTTTAGGGCTTAAAAAGTGAAGTTATAATGTTCTATTTATAGCGATTTTACGTCGGCAAATGGTGACGGCGTCACACTTATAGATTGACGGTGTCATGACCATTTTTCACCAAACTGTAGATTTTCTCGTTCGGTCGCGTGGGCTTTTGAATCACCTAAATCCGAGTTCGTATGCAAAAGTTATGGCCAAAGCAGATGTCGGCTACTTGGCGCATGTTGCAGCTTGTGACAACGTCACCTTATGGTTGTGACGTCGTCGGCTTCATCTTCTAACGCCGTCTGGATCAAATCTAGGGCGTCTGAGATGTGACGCCATACTCTTTTAAAACCTGAAGCCGTCACTTGATATTAAGAAATTTGGCTACTGAGCCGTCACAAAATTCTCCGACGACGTCGCAGTTAAGCAGTGACGCCGTCCCATTGTATTTCAATAGCTTGAGTGTCTCGATTCTTAACTTTGGCCTTTTTCTTCGTATATCCGCGCCTTTTCGTCCAAATAAGTGCCATTACAGCAATTTGCCTTCAAAAGACCTAAAAAGTGAAAAGGAAAGATATTAAGTAATAACGGATACAAAAGTAATCAAATAAGGGCTTAAACGACCCATCAAAAAGGTACATTTTAAAATCTTATCAAATATCCCTACACTTGGTATTTGCTTGTTCTCAAGCAAATGTGCTTTTAGCCAATTAATTTATAAGTTAGGGGTCATGAAGCATTGGTTTAAACGGTCCACAACACATATAAGCCCATAAAAGTCATAACAAGCACGAAAATTACATACTAGCACCTCACATGGGGTGTTTGGATACTCACATCTCTCTCGGGTGTATATGAAATATAACAAGTTGGAAATGGAAGATAAACACTCATTAACGGTCCTAGTACATAGATTACCATAGGCTTGAGAATAGATCAAACCTCCATCGCTTTGGCGTAAGCACCTAGGAAAGACTATCAAAGAGGTCTTTAAAGGGTTGTAATGTTAGGCTTCGGTAGGAAACAAAAGGTTTGGTGGGATAGGCTATTTAGTGGTGGCAAGTCAAAAATCTTTTGTTGCAAGCATACAAAGAATGGCGTTGCTAAGCCAAGACTTAACACTCTAGACTCTAGCTAAGCTGAAACAAACAAACATAAATTTAAAGGATAGATGTAGGATGGTAGCCCATTTTTTTTTTTTTTTTTTTTTTTTTTTTTTTTTTTTACACTCTATTTTTTTCTTTTCTCTTTTCTATATTTTTTTTTGATTTTTTTCATACACTTTTACTCTACCATCCTCTACGGTAACATCAAAATGATAGGGATTTATAGGCACATCCCTACACTTGAGTTTTTATTACTCTAACACTAATTTGACCCGAATTGAAAAGATCAAAACACTTGGGGTATGTTATTATGCAAATAAAGGAATTTAATGTTCCTTCCAATCATTTTATAAACTTTAACATTTTCCCATGAGTCCCAATCATCCCAAAGCGTGTACAAAGGATATGACTCGACTTAGCAACTCATGCAAGCAACTAGATAATTGAACTAAGGGTTTGGGGTGATAACAATAATGCACTAAAAGTGAGTGCATACAAGGTAGGCTAAAGCGATTTGGGTGTATATTTGGGGTGGGGTGTAAAAATGCTCTTCATTGATATTAGGAAAAACCGAAACATCACGAGAACCGCAAAAGGATAGGCTCGAGGGGTTAACTAGGGGTATCATGTATTAAAGATGAGTACAACGCAAAGGTGTGGGGGAATTACTCAACCGATGTGGAAGAAGTAATTATATTACAGGTATCAAACAAGGGTTATCCTAATGCCTCTTATCATTTAGTTATTCCTAACTACATAAGTGTAGTCTTACTAGCTATCTCGGAATGCATCACAAAACAAGTTCTAGAATCTAATATACTACCGGTTCACACTCTAAGCATTAAAGATGAAAGCTTTTAATTCCTACTAATCTAAGGGTGATCCTCGCATTTTGGGTGGAATTTAGGTGGTAAAGGGTTTTTGTGCTAGTCATACAACTTCCTATCCGTGAGGCGTTTTTGTTAAGACTTATGGCCCACTCCTATATGTCATGAAAATTTTAAATTTGGTGCCAAAATTACCTAACCGACATTTTCTCATGGTTTATTACGAAAATGCAATTGGAAAAAGCAAATAATCAAGGATAAGCATAGTTTCAAAGTTCCGTTTTATTTTCCATCCTTACACTTAAAGCGAACATTGTCCCCAATGTTCCTCGAAAATATCAAAGTTATGATAATGGAAGGTAATTAAAAGCGAAGAAACTAATATTCCCTGATTTGCTCGGTAGGATCCGTGTAAAGTAGTGGTTAAATCTTTCCCAAGAAGAATGTATGCGTGAAAAGCTCCTTCCAATCTTATGTTTCTTCTTCTTGATAAATAAAACCTGCACACTTTAAGAAAATAGACAACCCAACGCATCAAATAGAACAAAGAAAAATCACAGCAAGATGTAATTCGAGACTTAAATAAGATATAATGCTTGTGGAATGGATGTTTGCAGATTTTCTAGAAAATTAAGACACAGAAAATTCCAAAATTTATAAGTAGCACGTAAAACGAGAAAAAGTAGTAGCGGTTTCTAATCCTCCGGCCGTCGGTTGCGATCTGGCCGTCGGTTATCATAACGAAGCTGTGCGATTTTCTGGAAAAAATTCGGAAAATTTTACCTTTAAAATATGGAAAAATTTCTGCAATAACATCCATTATGACTCGATACAAGCATTTGACTCGAACAAACACACATTTATATCTTTTAAATAATTGAAATTCTCATGTTCACGTTTCTTTTGGCGTGTGTAATCCTCCTACACTTATCCCTTATGTAAAATACCTTTATATGTAATTAAGGCGAGGTTAAAGACAAAATAAAGCATTTTACAAATTCAAACATGAGAATAAACAATTAATAAAGATATCGACACACAAATGAAAATGAAAAACAAATACACATGGGTTGCCTCCCAAGAAGCGCTTGTTTTGTTCGAGTCACTGGCGTGACTCTTATGAGATAAAGGGAAGTTTTCCTACACTTAAGTTTAAGCGCGGGTGATAGTAGCGATACACACCCTTAGGGTGGAAATATGCCATGTGAGGTGAAGGGGTGCGTGAATGGCTTCCTTCATCCTAAAACTACTGGACTAAATTGGTTGATGGGTGGGTCGGTTTTCTTTTGTCTCCTAGATGTATATCTAAGGATGGAAGTAAAGATTGAGGTTAGGTTCATCAACACTAGGAAATTCCTAGAACTAAGAGTAAGGCGAGATTACAAGTATTCAAACCTATATTCTTTAGTTGCGTTTGGTTCAAATGTTCTATCTCTATTGGGATTCCTAAAGTCTCTTCTACTACTTCCGGGTAAGTCACGTGCGGTGTGTATGCCTTAAATGATGGTGGGACTTGTGGGATACCTTGTGGGTCTAGACTTTTCACCTTATCCTCAATCACATCTACATCATCTATATGCTCGTCATGTATTATTTCCTTAGGTCGTGATGAAACAAAATCGAGTAATTGATCCAACTTATGGTTTAATGCTTGGTTGCTTACAATAATATTTTCACAAATTTGGTCAGTTCTCCTAAGGGCCTCACTAACAATAGTTTCTAAACATGGAGGTTTTTCACGAAAGTCTATCCTAGGTGAAGGCTCATACGAGGCATAGGTTTCACTAGATGAGGTGTTTTGTGGGCTTGATGGAATGGTGAAACCCTCAAAAGGTTTATAAACTTGGTTACTTTCTTCCCACCATCTTGGATAATCCGCTTTAGTAATATCATAATTTTTTATGACAAAACTTAATCGCGGATATAGTGGATTCGCGTTCTCCATAATGGTGAACGGAAGAGTCAATGGATAGGTTCTACGAACAAAGGCACAAAGAAGGGGGATAGACTACAAGGAAGCTAATAAAAAGGAAAAAATCTCACTTGATAGGAATCTTGTGAGTAGACCTAAGCGAGGGCAATCAAGCCTAAGCAATAACTATTCCCCAGCAGTGGCACCAAAAACTTGATAACGCTACACGCGTCGTTCGGGGTCAAAGGAACTTCCTTTTCGTAGAGCAAGTTTTTCAACACCCTAGGCAGTGAACCTAATCGTTGTAGTGTAGTATTAGGGTAAGCCATGGGTAGTGATATCGTTCTCTAGGGGAATAGTGTTGTTAGGCTGATAGAAACAAGACCTTGATAGATCTTAAGCACTCGGAGATCGTTAGTGTTGCCTATGTAATCACAAGCAAACTAATAGAAGATCTCTACAACTTGGTATTGTAGCGGAAAATAAATACAAGTTATAATAACTAAGAACACTTCTGATCCTCTATGGATCTTTGATTATAGAAACTCTATGTTTCGGATAGAATACAAGACTTGAGATACTTGAAAAAAAACTTATCTATTACAAACTAATATGGTTTCTTATATAGGCAAGAAACCCTAATGAGCGTTGACAATTTACGCTTCTACTACTAAACTAGACTAAGCATGCAACTAGACAAGCATGCAACTAATCATATTGTTTTGTTAATCATTTTGTTTATTCTGATAAGCTCTACATAATATGGCGCCAACCTATACATGCAGTGACTTTTACTCTAAATGAGCTTATCTCTCTCGTGGTTCCCACTTTCGTGACAACACCTCATGCATTATTACTTCACTAAGTATAACCCGGCGACATCAATTCTTCTTCTGAGAATCTCTTGATGAAGCTTGGCGAGAATCGATGGTTTGTGCTTGAGAATCGGTGAATTACCTTAATTCCCAACAATCCTCCCTAAGCTGGAATTTGACTAGGTTAAGTTCCGGTTTCCTTGATAGATCGATCTTGTTGTTGAGGATTATAGCGGCTTCCTTGAGGATTGTACTATAATGTTGTTTGAGCAATGAGATGAATTAATCTGTAAAGCCCCGGTCTTTGCGGCAACATATGTCATCGGTACATCAAAGCGGATAAGTTCAATACTATTCTCATCACTTCGGTGTGTTAACTCGTGAGAGGTGAATCATTGAAATTAATGGATTTGATGTCTCTTTCAATAGCCATTACTCTTGGAGTAGCCACATGTTTAAGTTCGAGAACTATGGTACATTGATAACCATCGATTTATTGGCAAACCGGCAACCATATAAGCGGTTTGTCTTGTCTTTACGTAGCCGTTTGCTCGGGACTAGTCAATTCTTAGGATTGGTGAATTGAGAACCAAATATGGAGTCGGTGCCTTTACCACATGCCATATTCATGTGGGCTAGCCAATTCTTGGATTCCAAGCAGAATAGACCATGGTGAATTGATGACCATAAAACTCTCGTGATTAAGCATGGGTGGTTGCAAACCCTATGATTTTGAGCAAACCATTACGACTATCAATAGATTTGATGTGTCTTTACCAAAATTGTACCCTTTGGACTAGTCAACTCTTTGACATACACAAGGTACATTGGGTGAGTTAAAGACCAAAAAAATTTTAATGACAAACAAACCTTTTTTTTTTTTTTTTTTTTTTTTTTAACTAATCACGGTTATAAAGCTTAATAATAATCGGAAAAGGAAAATTTGAGACCTAATTTTTATTAAATAAACGCTATCACTATTTTTAAAATGATGTTTTGGTGAGATTTCTTTTATGAAAGCGTTTACTCTAAAAAATTTAGACAAAAATAACATAAACAAAGCAAGCTAAAATGAACAAAACATGGTAGGCGAGAGAGTACCAAGTGTCACGATATGGATGAAGAAGAGGCCTATTGCAGTTGATGAAGTTGAGTTTTGATCAAACCCACGAGCTAAGGCGAGTGCCTTTCATTTCCCACTGGATCCGGAGGAATTTCCAATTTACGGCTCGGCATCTTTTCCATAAGTCTTTTAGGCGGAGGTACTTTCTTTCGAGACGGCATGCACACGGTGATTCCACCCTTAGTTTCAAGGACATGCACTCGAGGAGAGGATAGAATCTCCGGGATATGAGCTTCCACCGATGTGAGTTTTCCCAAATGGAAGATGCTTTCTTTGTTGGGAATGTGGGAGTTCAACAGAACTTGAAGATCTCTGGTAAAACATCCCGAACCTTGTGGTTCCTTGTTGCGATAATGGGTGGTAACTTGAGTAAGCAGAGAAATTATGTCGACACTGTCTATCAAGTGTAGAATTTCCTTTAGAAAGGTGAATTCCATTAAGTGGAGTCCCCGATGAAGAATATTCATCTCATTATCCTTTAATTTCCACTCTATCACCCCATCTAAGTTTCCATCGGAAAATCGTGCAGACCCTTCAACAATGAATTACGAGTCATCGACTTCAAGATCCAAAGGGATATTTTGGCCATTCTCTTACGCCTTCTCCCGGGCTAATAGATATCCCTTGAGGGAGCATTTTCATCTTCGCATTGATAGTAGGACTTGTATCGGTAGATGGGCGGGTTGAAGCACGAAGTGCTTTCATCTGTGGGATATCCTTATAGCCTTTTACATTTTGGTTTCGCGAGATCGGCTTCCTTAACTTGAGAATCTTCCTTTGTGACAGGTGTTCTTGTGGGAGAGGGGGCGATGCTTGGTGCCGGGAGGAATGGAAGATGGTTCGTGATTGACCCTTGGCGATATAGGAGGCAACTTGAAGTTGCTTGACGAGAATATTGGAGAGGATTCCTTGGTTGGAGCATCATCGACCTTGAGTCTTTTGGCTTCGAGCGGCTTCATTTTCGAAATCCTCTTTAGGTTGAGAGACTTTGCTAAAGATAATGATCTTTCCTCCATGATTTGGTTATATTTGCGATCTGAGAATATAATCGGGAAAAGCCTTGACTTGCTTCATTGTTAGGCGAGTTGAATTTGTGAGTATTGGTTTTCACCACTCTTCTTATTTCATCTTTAGTGGGAGGTTTGTTTTGGCCTTCGAGCTTGGATGGCCCTCTTTTGTTCAATTGCTTCTTGCCTCCTTTGTCTTCCCTGAGCCATCATTCGCTCCACATAGTTGTCACCTTTGAAATCTTCACCTTATATACTTTGAGCTAGAAGGCTTTGAAATGACTTCTTTGGGTGAGGATATCCCGGTGTTCGTGAGCATCTTAACCCTCGGTTCATCTAGTTCTTTTCTTCTCTCGGGAGTTAGAGATGAAAATTCCTCTGTTCAAGTTGTTTAGCCAATGCTACACTTTCCTTTGTCTTCTCAAACTCGCCAATCTACTTGCTTGACCAAGTCTTTCCTCCTCGGTCACGAGTTAGGACCAAGCTCATCTTGATGATGACATTTTTCCCTTTATCATCGGTTGCTTAGCACACTCTTCTTTAGTTAGATCAACTATAGGAATTTGTTCGGAGTACCTAGATCAACATGTTGATGTAGATTATCAAGCTGGAGTGGTCAAACGGCAACATCGGGAAGATCTGCTTTGAAGGTGAAGGGCTGATGGTTCTTGAACAGATGAAGATTGTCCAAGATGCGGAGATGCATCCTCCATTTGTATATCGCCAGATGCAGCCTTATCGATTGAGTTCCTCTGAAGCTTGAAGAAACCTTATGAAGATCGAGATCTCTTTCTTCGGTGTCGAGCAGGTTTCTTCTTCTTTGATGAAGTGGCGACTACCGATGAAGGGTCATTGAGAGACACTTGACTAACATTCTAGAGATCCAAAGGAGGAACTTCTTGCTCTTCATCGGATGAAACCACGGTTTCCTTTTGGAAGACCCTTTTAGTTTGTGCTCTAAGACCTTAACACGATTCTGCGGTTCTTCAATTTTACTTCCAAGAAGACTTGGTCTGCAAGTTCCTTTTGATTCTTAACCTCTGCGGCATACACATTGACAAGAGCATACAGATGAGAGTGTAATGGGGTCCTCGGCTCCACAGTGATTGCTACGTGGTTGGGGAGCCTCATTGGACCTTTAGTAGAATCATGGTCATGCTCGGTGTGAGGAAGATCTTCCTCGAGAGGATCCCTCGGGACTTGGTGTGGGAGGTCTATTAAGATCGACTCATCATGAGTATCAAGTGTGGGTGAAGGGCTGGGACGGGGGTGGTGGTGCAGGAGCAACTTGAGTTGCTTCAACGATGAAGATGGGCCCTCATCAATGTTAACCAATGGATTACCATCGATCGCCATAGGTGAGATAGGAGGATTAGGAGACACATTCTCCTCATCGTGACCTCATTACCACAGGGCAACATGGCGGCTAGCAAGGGATGATGTTCCCCGAAAGTGAGTTTTCATGGTTGCAAACAATTTAGCGATCAAGGAACTTATAGGATAAAAGCTTGGGCTTGGGTAGAGGTGTCTAATATAATTTGTAAAAACCTTGGGTACATTAAAAATTTTCCTTTTGTCTTTTGAATATTTTCAACCATGTTTTCGAAAATATACTTAGAAAATTGAAAGTTACCCTCGAGAAAGACACACAATACCATATCCAGTCTAGTGAGAGCTGGTCCCATCCTCCGGTCTTGTTGCTCATGCATTGGGCGTGTGTGAACCAGGAACCTCCATTTGGGGCGAGTTCCTTCTTTAGCCACATATCGGTTCTAGTACCACGATAGCCAATAGCCCTTAGCCCATTCGGACATCTTCACGATTAGAATAAAATGCTCCATCGGCATCTTCGGTGAAGCTTCCTTCGATTAGGTCCTCGGTCACAATGCACTCTGTTTCATCAATCACGACCCTAATCTCATCTCGCTCCTTTTCTCGTGATTGCCCAAAATTGAGTAACCGGATGATTCATATATCTCATTTGGAGAATGAGTTAGAGCATAACGAATCTTGGACCTTTTCGTGAATTCCACCATTGGTTCGTACTGGTTCATAACCTTTGCCATTACCGAAATGCAACTTTATTGTGATCATATTTAAATTCAAGAGCCATGAGGAATATGAGTGTTTAGAGTTAAGATTCTTGAAATGGTGAGTGTTTGTGGAAGTGGAATGAGAGGAATTTGTTTGTTACAGGCGGTGATGGTGGATGAAGTGTTTTGCCCAAATTATAGTCAAAGAAAAATAGACCGTTTGGTTGACCATTCTTGGCGTGTATGACAACTTTGACCCAACCCAAAATAACACTTGGCGAAACACAAGATCAATCTCTGAAGTTATGGCATCGAGAATGCATCAAAGATAAGGATATCTTGGTGAAGTTTCTAGAATTCTTGTGCCACCTACTTGCATTAAACTCGTTGAATCTTGAATCCGTCTATAAAATGATTCCAATGTAACTCATCTTTTCACCAAGATCCCCAAATATTTACCACAAACCCTAGAAGCCACATAACCTCAATTAACCCATTTGCACCATGAATACCAAACCTGAGATCATAGATCTCACTTCCTCATCTTCATCATCCTCTTCATCATCATCATGTGGTGAATCAAACCCATGGTTCCATTACTTTCCTCAACCCTATCCAAGACCAAATAAATCGCCCTTTCTTTCTTGAGGAAGATGGCGGTGTAGTGACTCCAAGTGAATCTGCTGAAGATTCGATGACTCCTATAAGGAGGAACATCTACTCTCAACCTCCGGCACCTCGGTCTCAACAAAGACCTCGTGCGAGAATTCGCCACTCCCAAAGGCAGAGAGGTGGTTCTTGGTCTCCTTGCTCCATCTTTTGGTGCATGAACACACATCGTATAGAAGAAGGGCTTGAGGAGGGTGGATCGATTTCATTTTGGTTGAAATGAATAGATGAAGCACAAAGGACACGATAGTTCTCTTCGTCATCCTACGTGGTCATCGTCATCATCAATCGTTTTCATCAATCCATCCCTCCATTTTGGTCCTTAGCATCTTAAATCGTCTTTGGTCATGCATATCCAACCACCAGTTAGACCGAATGGGTGGTTATGCAAGACCTCTGAAAGCAAAGCCGACATTTAACGCATATCCGACATTCCATTAGATTTGGAATGAAAGATATACATTAGATTAGGCTTAGCTTAAGTGTATGACTCGTATCTTGAGGATGCAAAATAGAAGGTTGACCTTATGTGGTATCGTAAGTAAGAATTTCTTGAATGAATGAATGAACAATTTGACTTCAATTTCTTTTCTTTCGGTATTATCTTGATGAGAATCAAATTGTATGCTTGATGATTTGTTATCGGAAGAAACAAGCAACACTCTTTCGACTATCGACCATGTACAAATGAGCCACTCTTGATGAATATGATCTTGATCATGGGATGTATAAAGCGCAATCCGGATAAGGAATAGACAAAATGCGATGGAGACAAGCGCAAAGCAGACACTAAACAACAAAACAAACAAACTAGAGAAATATTAGAAGTTAGTGTTAGAATACAAACTAAAATATAGAAACAAACAAAAATCTGCGAGTAAAACAAACAAAAATCTGCGAGTTTGCACAAATCCTCCACAGGCATATGCCTCCCCGAGGCCTATGCCTCCCTTAAACTATCACGGTCAAGGGTTTAACATTCCAATATTGACCACGAGGGGTTGAAACCTTGGTCCATCAAGCGCTTTTGTTAATAAGTGCGCCACATTATCATCGGTATGGATTTTAGCCACTTTTATCAAATGTTTTTCATAAGCATCTCTTATAAAGTGGTGCACGATTTCAATGTGTTTCGATTCGAATGTGAAAAGCTGGATTTTGACTATGCGAGATGGTACTTTGATTATCTATATGAATTGTAGTGTTCATAAAGTTGTACCCATAGTCCGGCAATTGGTTACGAATCCAAAGGACTTGTCCACGCGGTTTCTGTGACAACGTACTCTGCTTGATGGTTGAGGTGGCCACAATAGTTTGTTTCTTGCATTGCCAAGAAATCAACCTTTGCCTAGAAATTGGCGACCTCGGTTGTGGATCTTCTATCAGTTGCACCGGCATAATCACGTCACTATATGCTTCTAATTTGAAAGGAGATTCTTTTGGGTACCAAAGGCCTAAAGAGGTTGGCCTTTGAGGTACTTAAAGATCTTCTTGACGACATGAGATGGGAAGCAAGTGGAGTGACTTGATGTCGAGAACAAACACTCACAAACAAGCGTAATATCGGGCCTTGAAAGCTGTCGGATACATTAATGAACCAATCATGGACTGTCATGGATGCACATTCACAGGTAGATCTGGTTCATTATTTGCTTTAGTCTTTGGAGCTTCATAAGGTGTGGTGGCGATCCTAACACCTTCCATACCAAACTTCTTGAGAATGTCCTCACATATTTATCTTGTGGATAAAGATGCCATCTTGTTCTTTGAACACGGAGACCCAAAAAAAGTAAGTTCTCCCATAGCACTCATTTGAAATTCACCCTTCATAAGTTCCTCGAATTCCTGCACCAAGCTTCGTTTGTGGAACCAAAGATAATGTCGTCCACATACACTTGTGCGAGAATGATGTCGGAGTAATTCTTCTTGAGGAGCGAGTTTTATCAATAGCACCTCTCCTATAGCCGTGCTTGGCGGGGAATGATGAAAGCCGAGCATACCAAGCTCTTGGAGCTGATGTAAGCCATAGAGAGCTTTAACAACTTTGTAAACATGATTTGGGTGATCCGGGTCTTCAAATCCCTTTGGTTGAGAGACATAAACCTCTTCTTCAATCTCACCATCTGAAAAGCACCTTTGACATCCATTTGATACACCATGAAGCCCATATAAGAAGCATAAGCCAAGAAAATACGAATTGCTTCAACTCGGCAGCAGTGCAAATACTTCATCATAGTCAATTCCTTCCTCCTGTCTCAAGCCTTGTGCTACTAACCTTGCTTTGTTTTTGATCACAACACCCGAGCATCTCTCTTATTCTTGAACCCACTTTGTCCCAATGGCATATTTGCCATCGGGTAGTGGAACCAAGATCCGCTTTTGCTTGATTGTGAAATTGTTGCATCTCTTCTTGCATTGCTTCTAGCCAACTTGAATCATTAAGAGCTTGAGATACCTTTGGTTGGTTCCACTTGAGAGAAAACAAGCAAGCAGACAATGTTTGAAGTACGTGTGATTGTCTCTTTGTTGGTTGGAGACATAAGAGAAAAGCAATCTGTCAAATTGAGGACTTGTGATAGCCCTTGAGTTCTAACGGTGCGAAGATCACCTATGATGTTGGATTGAGGATGAGCAATATTGATCCTCACGAGTAGCGATGGGGTTGACTTCAATGGATGAATCAAGATTAGTGATGGTTGGTTCAAATTCGACATCATAAGAGGTGAGGTGAAGATGCCGATTTTGGGTTGATGATTTCCAAGATCGAAGGTTTTGGAAAGCGTGTATAGGGTTCACCAAAGTCGAAGATACTTGAGAAGGAGCAGCATAGCCTTGATTTGGGGATAGAGGGTGTGTGAGTCAACCGGCAGACACGTTGTTTACATTGACTCCTTCATTAGCTACCCTTCTTTCGGTTTCTACGCTTCAAGCGTGGCGGCAAATTCTTGAGTCGAAGCCTAGCAAGGTCCTCGGCATAATGAGACTCATCTTCATCGCTCGAATCGGCAGTATCCTTAGAGGTGGTACCGCAATATTGTTAGGAGAGAAAGAAGGCACAAGTATGGGTTGCTCATCATCTTCAAACTCATTTTGAGTCATCATTCAAGAGACTGCATTGTCGATGGGAGAAGCTTGAGAACACGCATTTTGATTAGCCAAGTGTCTAGTGTAACCCAAAGAGTTAGTTAAGTAGTCAAGGTCAAATGACCACGAATGACCACAATCCTTGAACATTATGCTTGTCTTCCAAAATCTCGGGTTCAACGTCTCCTCTATCTTCTTGGCTTGCAAATTATACACCACAGTAGGCCTTACTATGGTGAATAACCCACAATATAACCATCATCGACCTTCTCATCAAACTTTCCCAACGGATCACTTGTGTTCGAATGGTCACTTGACAACCAAAAGGTTTTAGGTAGTGAATGGCGGGAACCTTTCAAAGAGAAGTTCATATGGGGTTTTGAGTTGTGGTGCAGTAATGGACACCTGTTTAGCACATAGCGGCGGTGCAATGACTTGATCCGAACATAGTGGGCGGTTTAGAGTATGCAAGCATGGATCTAGCGACCTCTATTAAGGTCCTATTCTTTCTTTCGGCCACCCATTTTGTTGTGGGGTTCTTGGATTACTATAGTCCCTTTTATGCCTTTTGACCCACGAGTTCTATAAGAATAGCATTTTGAACTCTGTCCCATTGTCACACGAATACCCTTAACCTTTTTGTTCAGTGATTTTCAACAAGAGTGATGAATTGATCGACTTGAGATGTTTCATCTTTGGTTACGAGAAAGAAAACCCAACAAAATCGCTATAGCCATCGGTGATTACCAAGCGAAGAACTTATGATCAATGCTTGACTTGAGTTGGACCAAGCAGATCCATGTGAAGCAGCGAAGAGGTTCGATAATGATGCTCATAGCATTGATAGCTTTATAAGAAGCTCGTGTTGTTTTCCTTTGTTGCAAGCGACACAATTGTGATCATTTGTGAAAACTTTGGTGGGAAGACCTTCAACAAGACCCATTTTAGAGAGTTTGTTAATGGTCTTGAAATTCACATCGCCATTCTTCTATGCCATTTAGTGGACTCATCAAGAGATGCTTTAGCCACCAAGCAAGTGAGGTCACCACACGGTTGAACTTCATTAAGGTTGAATGTGTATAAGTTGTGGGTTCGAGGAACCTTGATGAGAATTGAAGTTTCTTACGGGAGTTTGAAGTCTTTAGACGACAAGACATTCATTCTTAGTGAGAGAACTTTATTCTTAGTGTCACAGATTTGTGAAGCAGAGAACAAGTTGAAATCTTGAAGTTCCTTAACAAAGTACACATTTTCAAAATCCGGATGAGGTGTCTTTATGGTGCCCTTCCTGTGATACTACCATCACTTCCTCCAAAAGTTACATTGCCTCCTCCTTCTATAGGGACAAAATTGTGCATCATATCCCTATTTCCGGACATGCTCGGAACAACCACTATCAACAATACCAATATTCTTATGCTTAAGGGATGATCCTACAAACAACAACAAAAATATATACAAGCAGTTAGTATTGGTGGAGGTTCAAGTCATTCCGACTTGAACGCCTTATGGATCATAGGTTTAGGGCATGAAGTTTTAGAGGATCCACCATTGTTCTTGGTCCTCCAGCGATAATTTGGTCCCTTGTTGGTCCAAGAACAACTGCTGAGGACTTGGCGGTGTTCCATATCCCATCCCGGCATACATAGAGTCAACATATGTAGGCCAATAGCCATGTTTAAAGTATAGGCTCGTTGGTTGGTCATAAGGTCTAGTAACTGAACTTCTCCAATGAGAGTCGGTTTAGTCGCTGAGGACATAAGGTGGAATATTAGCAACATTGGTCCGATTAGGTTTGTGTTTACGGAGAGTAGCACATGCACCCAATCTTTGTTCATAAAATCACAATCCTTAATTAAATGAAATTTCTTGCCACATACAAAACATGTCTTCTTCTTAGAAGTTTTATTCAAATAGGAAGATGTTGGATTGCATGCGAAGTACTTAAAACAGATACATTTAAGGACTTGATTTTATGATGATTATTCAAACATTTAAAAGATAAGTCTTGAGAAAGCTGTCTTGGAAGATGATTCCTCGGCGGTTTCCTAGAGGCTCACAAGTAGGCGGGGTGCGAGGCTTGGGTGTTGGTTCGGGGCTTGGGAAGGTCGGACTTCTCATTTGAATCACGGCTTTCATAGAAAGTAGACCCTTGATCCGATGAATTGTCCTTTGTCGAGCAAGAGACAAAATCATTAGATGAGGTATCGAGTGCAGCAAGTCTTTGACTTTTGCCATATAAGTGATGTGATCCATCAAAGTCAACGATGATGGATAGGTGCGTGGGCATGAACTCACCTCTAATGGGACCGGGGACGACATGCATTATACCTTCTTTAACATAATTAGCTAACCCTGGCGATGTAGGTTTCGCCCATCATACTTAGCCACGGACCTACATATTTTTGAAAACCTAAACCTATAGGACATGTATGAGATTGACTAGTATAGATGATTCTATTTAAGCTTTTACGGACATTTGCCATTCATTATTCCTATCAATTTCCTCACTAGTTTTGCCTTAAGTTCTAGGTTCTCGAGACACGCTTCATCCTTTGCTTTCTCGACGGTTTTAAGTAATTATTTGCAACTTCTAGATCAAATTGTAACACTTTTATCTTTTCTTCATAAGCTATTTGATTCTTACGAAACCATACTTTTTGTCTTTCTCGAGTTTTTAATGCAAGTTTATGAGCTTCATTGTCAATATAACATGCATCAAACTTAGGTTTCATAGCATCAAATTCTTCCTTAAGTTCATTGTATCTAAGACTACGACCAAATATACAATTGTGTACACGAGGCGGTCCCATTAAGGCAAGCGATCATGCCTTTCATCCGAAGTGCACCTTGCAAGCGGTCAAGCTTGTCGGTATCATGAGCTTCCTCATTAACAGTTCATATGCGATCCAGTTAACTGTTCATCCATGGTGAGGAGGCTGCTGAAGCTCCGACTTCTGCTGTTTCTGGCGATAGGAAAGATATTTGGCTCCATCTCCATTCTTTACGTCCTTGCATTCTCTAGAGAAATGCCCCATCGATGACAAGAGTAGCACTGACTTTCCCCTATCAAAGCGGTGGTTCCTTTCCTTTGAAAACAAACTTCCTTCCATCCTTCTCTTCAAACCTTTTGATGTCCTTGACAGAAAGCCACTGCATTTTCGACTTCATTTCCTCTATTTCAAGAGGTCCACCGATCAAAGTCTTCATATGCAAGATCTTCTGAGTATCATAGTCGACAACAAGCGAATGAAGAACATCCTCCATCATACTACTAGACCTAACTTGAGAACTTGGTGGAGTGGGACGAGGGTTATGTGGTGAAGGGGAGTTGAAGATGATGATGGAAAGTAGTTGGATCTAGGAGATGATGGAAAATAGTTGGTGCTAGGGGCTTGTACCATCAAGTTGGAATGAGATGTCCCAACAAAAGCTGCATGGTTAGAGGAAGATGTACGGTAGGAGTCACGACATACGGTTCAAGAGTTCGAGTGCATTGTATAGCTCATCAAGGTGAGCATGTCCAACCCTCCTTTAGCCTTGAGTGCAATACTAACATGCAACCATGATGGTGGCAAGGACCGCAAGAACTTTGAGTTGCAATCTTCATTGTCGGTTTAGCATTCGGTGATTCGGTGACTCAAGATCCTATGGAACTGTCGTATCCCTTGTGGATACCTTCTTCTTCCGATATGTTGAAGTCACAAGGCTGTTGTCTTAACATGGACTTCCTCATTCTCTTTGATTCTTCATTTCCACGAACCTTGCCTTGAGAGCCATCCATATGTCTTTAGCATCATCCATATGGTGAAAATCACGAGATGATCTTGGTATGGCTTGAAGCAAGATAGTCTTCACTTTATGCTCTCTGCATGGCGGACACTTCTTGGCGGTTTTGGTGGAGCCATGATAAACTTCCATCTCATGGGAATTATCTTCTTTAGACTATTTCCTTTCTTCACTACTTCCCTGATTCCAATCAATATTTGAAATCCAGTTTTCCATCTTCATAGTCCAAAGTTCATATTCTTCCTCTTTAAATAAAATTTACCATTCTTTGTTTGTGAGGACCGAAATTTGTTGCATGGAAGTGGTGTTGGTGTTGTTTGTGTTGGTGACTTCATTTTCATTATCGGATCGGGCATGGTGAATGAGTGTATGATTGTATGGGGAGAATGGTTCTTAGTATCGTAGAGACTTTCAGAGGCTCGATACCACTTGATAGAAACAAGACCTTGATAGATCTTAAGCACTCGGAGATCGTTAGTGTTGCCTATGTAATCACAAGCAAACTAATAGAAGATCTCTACAACTTGGTATTGTAGCGGAAAATAAATACAAGTTATAATAACTAAGAACACTACGATCCTCTATGGATCTTTGATTATAGAAACTCTATGTTTGGATAGAATACAAGACTTGAGATACTTGAAAAAAACTTATCTATTACAAACTAATATGGTTTCTTATATAGGCAAGAAACCCTAATGGCGTTGACAATTTACGCTTCTACTACTAAACTAGACTAAGCATGCAACTAGACAAGCATGCAACTAATCATATTGTTTTGTTAATCATTTTGTTTATTACGATAAGCTCTACATGTCTGGCGCCAACCTATACATACGGTGACTTTTACTCTAATGAGCTTATCTCTCCTCGTGGTTCCACTTTCGTGACAACACTGTATGCATTATTACTTCTCTTTGAAGTATAACTTGACATCAATTCTTCTTCTGAGAATCTCTTATTGAAGCTTGGCGAGAATCGATGGTTGTGCTTCGGCAGAATCAGTAGATTACCTTAATTCCCAACATAGGCTGAAGTGTATGTCGATTTAAGTCTAAAGGTGAGAGATGATTATTTTTGTATTTTTATATTTTATGGATTAATCTCGGTTTTGAAGGGGAGGGTGGAATTAGTTGCTAGTCAAGTATCCCAAAAGATACTAACTAACTTAGGGGTCTACCAGGAATGTGAAGAGTATCTACTTATGATGTATTACTCCTTGCTAGCTATCCAATTCTACCTACTGAATTGTCACGTCCTATTGATGGTTGAATTGTCACGTTCTTATTCTTAACGCGTTGTGTTTTCTAAGGTCGTAAGGTGTGCATTCCCTAACTCTTTGAAGTCACCTTTAAGTGTAGTAAACAAAATCCACTAAGTCATTCATAAACTAACTTTGAGGTTATCTTTGGGTTTAGTAAACGAAATCCACTAAGTCATTCATAAACTATCAAAGATTTGTCAAGTATTAAACACAACAATAGCCTAGTTGCACTCCTAAGCCAATTACAATTAAGATAAGAGACAACCAATCAAACAAGAGACAGTAGGATGCAAGAATTATAAAATAAACCAATTCGACTCATTGAAATTGTCACACCCCTAATGATGAAGATAGACACAAGCATCACTAAGGAATCAATAAGATCTAATTAATTACATACAAGTTTCATAAGATCATAAGCAAACACTTGGTGAATTAGCCAACCATAATTATTTAGGAGCAAGCAACAATCATGATAATTGAAGACATACCATAGGATTGGATTAACAAACAAACCATTACACGATGTTTATAGAGTGTTTGAAACCCTTTAAGTTGCTGGAAAAACAACTACCTAAACCCCAGAATCAGACTTAGGGTTTAGGGCTTACAAAAAGTGAAGTTATAATGTTCTATTTATAGGCAGATCTTCTGTTAGCAAAGGGTGACGGCGTCATGACCATATTCACCAAACTGTATATTTTCTCGTTCCGGTCGCGTGGGCTTTTGAATCACCTAAATCCGAGTTCGTATGCAAAAGTTATGGCCAAAATAGTATCAGCTACTTGGCGCATGTTGCGACTTGTGACGGCGTCACCTTATCGTTGTGCGCCGTCGGCTTCATCTTCGACACCGTCTCGGATCAAATCTAGGCGTCCGAGATGTGACGCCTACTCTTTTAAAACTGAAGCGTCACTTGATATTAAGAAATTTGGCTCTTGGCCGTTACAAAATTCTCCGACGGCGTCGCGGATTAAGCGATGGCGCCGTCCGTTGTATTTCAACGACTTGAGTGTCTCAATTCTTGACTTTGGCCATTTTCTTCATATATCCGCCTTTTCGTGAAATAAGTTCCATTCTGACAATTTGCTTTCAAGAGACCTAAAAGTAAAAGGAGCGATATTAAGTAATAACGGATACAAAAGTAATCAAATAAGGGCTTAACGACCCTCAAAAGGTACATTTAAAACCTTATCACAAAACCACAAGGATAATGCGTCGACTCTTAATATATACTTACTTTCCACATTGTGTGAAGCAGCAAGTCTTCATGAATTTTGTGTCCTAATGAGATATTGTGGATGATCTCTTGGCTCTAGACTCAATTGAGCACATTTGGTTCTATATGGGAGACTAGGGAGAGGTCTCCTTCTTCAATATCAACAATCTCTAAGAAAGTCGATAGATAATGTCGGTTCCCGTGAGAATGAAACAAGCCCTTTTAAGAGGAACTTGAGTAGCTTGGGAAGTTTAGTGCGGTCGTCCTTTGGGTCCATGACGTCTTGTCTTCAATACCGGTGTTACCTTAGTAAACACCGGTAGCATATCTATTGAACCGGTTTACGCCTAAGGTTAAATTATTGGAGGCTATTTCTTTTCACCCTTTCTCATTCATTCTTCAACCTCTTGGTGCTTACCGAGACTTCATAACTAGAACCTTGTTGGGTTTATTCTAGTACTAGCTCTGTCTCGATCCACACTCTTCCCATATTCTCATTTTCTCCTTTTCATCATACCTAAGGACTTCTACACTATCTAGTGGATTGTCCCTAGGTAGATCCCTCGATTACGGCTAATCGTGGGAACTAATACCTAACCTCACCATCCTTATAACTCCATACATAAAGTAAAATGGTGGGTCTTTTAGTACAGTTCATTCTTCCTTGAAACCAATTGAAAAATCATTTGGAAAAATCAATCAAGGTACTTGTGATACGAGATCAAAACATTTTGTACCTTAATTGTTTTGATCATTTAAATCTCCCCTCAACATGTGCATATGGTATTGAAATTGTTTGGCACATGGAGGCAAGAGTTCTTTGAAATAATTTCTTGATCACAATTTCCTTAGAAAAAGCCATTTGAATTTCTTTGGTAAATTATCCCCTCAATATGTGCATAGGATATTTTAAATCATTTTATCACATTGAGGAAAGAGTTCTTTGAAGCACTTCCACGATTACACGACCATTAAGAAACCATTTAGAAAATCAATCAAAGATACGTATGTTGAAACATAGAAATCTTTGTACCTTGAAAGTTTATTTTCTTTTGAAATGCTCCCCTCAATATATGCTCCGAGATTGAAAGTGTTTAGCACATATGAAAGAGCGACATGCACTTTTGAATCAAATCGATCATCATTTATCAAATTTCATTATTAAATCACAAATTCTCCCCGATCAAAATATCAAACCCTTTGAGATTTTGGATCCCAAGCAGTTAATAAGGTTTAGAAAACTTGGGAGAATATGTGGCTGGTTTAAATAATCATCGGTTTATGGATAAATCCTCCTCCTCAATCATGTGCATCATATATTGAAATCGTTTGGCACATGGAGGTAGGAGTGCCTTTAAAGGACTAAAGAGATTTGAGATTTAAATCACGATCTCTCCTCCGATCAAAATATCAAACCATTTGAGATTTGTGATCCCAACCGATTAAATCATTTAGAAAAGTTTGGGGAAAGGCGTGGCAAGATTTAATTTTGAAGAATGATAGATAAGGAATAGATTTAGACATTAAAGATTGTTAGTGTCGGTATGATAGTTTTAAGAGATCTTTAAGTAAAATAAAACAATTTCACAATCAAACAAGACGAGAAAAATTTCATTTTGTAAGATCTTGATTCTAAAGAAAAAACATACCATGACATAACATTAAATCTTTAGATCACCACTTATTTTCGTACAAAGCGGACATTTTAATGAAATATCGTTTGAAAATTTTTAATTTGAAATCACTTAAGATTTGACAAAATAAAGTCCGGTTGATTTCAAAACTTTGAATCGATTTATTTTCAAAACAATATTTTCCATTTTCAAAGCAATATTATTAAAAGTTTTAGAAAATGGTATCATCACTATTATCCCCGCACAAAGATCGTTAGGTGGTTGAGAAGTTTTGTTGTTGTTCTTTGAGGGTTGGAAGAAAACCGTCTGGCGATGCGATGAGACTTCTTCGTTGCATTTTCCATGCCAACTCTCCATAGAAGTCCAACTAAGCTCCGTTTCTTCATTTGTCAACCCAAGATATAGTTACCCTTTCCTTCGGCATCAATAATCTTCAATTGTGGGATCCGGATCGGGAACATTCTTTTAACCATGTTATACGCATCGTTAGTGAACACGAGATAGACATATATGGTGGTCGACAACACCCAAACAACAATTGACTAATAAAAGTCAATTTAACATAAAAATCAGTTCATATAAAGCATGGGAATAATGTGTTCATCAAACTCTAATTATCTAAACCTAACAATCATATCCTAGGCACCTAGTCCTTCAACGTAGGTTAACATCATTTTTCAGTTAAGCATTTAGGATAATTAGATAAGTCCGTTAGATGATATAGATTTGAAAACATTCTCCCCCTCAATCAATTACTTATTTTCTGAAAAGATTAAAAGCGCTGAAGTCATTGATTGAGTTTTCAATTTTTTACGAAGACTACGGCCGATTGATTTAATAGCAACTCAATTTCCACCAATTTTGTTAAAACAAATATTTTTACGAAGAATTTTAGAAGGAAAAATATTTGAGTAAGAACAATGATCCTTGACATACTTTCCTCAATTACTTTTAGGATAAGTGCACAAAATTTTAGAAAATAGGTTTAGCCTGAGACTTTCCTTCCTTGAAGAGCGGGTTGCTATCGGAAATAATAAAAGCCATGGTTTTAAGCACGGGTTCTGATCTGAAATAGCTGCAAGCCATAATTTTATACATGTTTTGAAAAGAATATTTACACCTCTGTTCGAACTTCATCTATGGTCCCGTGCCATTATTGAATGAAATTTCTAAGACCGTAGATGTTATCGATACAGGAAGAAAATATATTTTGGTATTTTTAAATTTTATGATTTTTATGGGTTTTGTTGGTTTTATATTTTCTATTTTCTTTTCTTGGTTTTATATTTTTGTATTTTGTTTTCGATAAATATATACAAACATAGAGTAGATGATATAGTTTAAGAAGATGATGATCTGAGTACCGAGATAGGATATCGATCGTGCGTCATAGTAGATAGAATTCGTCATCTCTTAAACTTCCACCACCAAAGCTTAGAGGCTCTTGCATTGAAGAAAGAAATTGAACCATCGAAAGTGAGACTTTGGCAACTTCCCCAAAATGAAAATCCTTTAGGTGAAAGCGATTCAAAGCTTTCTTTCAAGCTTCTCTTGGCAGTGCACAAAGCACACCATTATCATAAATCCCGCTGCTCCTTTTACGAATAATCACGCGATTCTTCGTTCGAGTTATATCATCGGAAGAACAACAACGTATCATCCGCTCTTTTAAATTTTTCTCAACTTCCTTTTCCTTTGAAGTGCAGGCGATCCATTCAAAAGGTATCATGAGAACAATTCCCCAAGTAGTTGAATTGATGCGGTCGGTCTCTTTGTATAATGCTCAAGAACTCTCCGAATACAAATCATGAGGGTAATGAAGTACACCTCCCTTATGTTCACATCTTTCGTCCCTAATGAATGTGTATGAAGCTCAAGAATCCGAAGTACACCAATATCCAAGAACTCTCCCGAATACACATCATGAGGGTAATGAAGAACACCTCCCCTATGTTCACATCTTTCGTCCTTGATGAATGTGTATGAAGCTCAAGAATCCGAAGTACACACATTCCCAATGAGAGAATAACTGATAACACCTCCCTCATGTTACACATTTATCACCCCTGAATATGCCGTACTTGTGTACCTCTTTTATCTTCAGAAACTTTCTCTAACATCTCTTCCCTCACATAGTTGTAATGAGAACACTAAACGCCATGAGTCAAACCTTGATTTTCTCTGTGGTAATGACATATGTCTTCCCGGGATGTCTTCAATCACTTAGAAGTATTAAGCTTATCAAGTTTACTCGTGTTTAGATACGTGTCTCCTTCCCCTTGCTTTTGATACTTGAATCGGCAACTCTTTGTAAGCCCATATACATGAGATCTTTGAGAAGAACACTATAAGCACAAATATATCTGTGAGAATCAACTTGCTGAAGTAAGTAAGCAAGTCTAATTGGGATTGAATCTGACTTTTCACTCTCCCCCAATTAGTGCTCTCCCTAAGCCCGACAATCTGTTTGATACATGCTTAGATTAAGAAGAAGTCTTTTGATAATCAAATGCAACTCGTCTTTAGTCTTCTAACATGTAGCGAAAATGTAGAACCATTGTAGACTCGACCTTCTTCAAGATTGTTCGGTTGGGGAATAGATAGTTAACATCTTCAACTCACACCAAAAGCATCCACAAAAAGCATCCCAATTAACTTTACATCATGCAAATCCCTTAACTAAAATCCTCCCAATCAAACAAGAACGAAAGATGTTCATCAAGTAAATCAAACAATCGAGCCATAGCGAACACACAAGATGGTAACACCAAACTACCAATCACATCAAACAAAACGGAGATTGTTCGGAATCATCATGTTGATGTATCGTGAAGCATTAACCGAAAGCACTTTGTTGATAAACTCATCAATCCGAGTGAAGATGTCAACCAACGGCTCTTAGAAGAAACTCCATGTAAAGATGATCCGATAAGAAGAAGCTCGGTTCTTACATAAGTTAGGAGCCGTTTGACCATATATTCTCAGATATAAATCAACCATGCAGTATTATCACACTTCTTCTCCTCCTCAAGAATTGCATACGGAGATGCCATTCTTGATTAACAAGTGATTATCATCCAAATGTAATCTATTCACACTTCTCCCCCGCAAAATTAGCACATGATGTCACCATCTTCATTATATTGAGCAAGTGCTCACTTGATGACTGAAGCGCATGGAAAAAGCATGAAGCATGTTGATGAGAATGGTCATGCTAAGAAGATTTCTCTTCTTCCGAAGATAAAGCGCACTGAAGCGTACACTTTTGTTTTCTTTGAGGTACGAGGCATGAACTGTTGTGTTCATACGTGATGAGTGTGTAAATACTCATCATTTTTGGGTCAATCTGAACTGCAAAGCGTTTAAAATGCTCGAAATGCATCAAAATCTGAAAATATCTCAAAATTGCATTTTATATGTTTGGATGCAAAATGTTTAAAATCGGATGAAAAATGAGCTAAGTTTGCATAATTGGCGGTTCAGGTCCCCAAGTTTCAAAAGTTGTCAAAAATAGTCCTTGAGCCATAACTTCAAAAGAAAAATCACCAAAGGTCCTTTTTAAAATCATAAGTTGTCAAAATTAGTCCTTTGGTGAAAAATATCAAAAGTTTTGAGAAATTACAAAATTGGTCCTTCAAGTTTAAAAATTGGCAAAAATGGTCCCTGGAAATTTGAAAATGTCAGCTTTGGTCCTTGTACTATTGACACTTGTCATTTTCAGCCCTTGGAACAACTTTGAGATATGGCAGAACTGGTCCCTCAATTTTCAGAATTTACACAATTGGTCCCTTGATTATTAAACCTTTAAAAGCCTTTGGACCAAGTCATAAATCCCATGTGACCCTTGCCATAAGCCAAATTGGACCCCTGTCAAATAACATTTGGACCCCCTCCAATATTTAATCCCCAGTCAACACATTTGACTCCTCTTTTCCCTCCCAATCACGAGAAACACCTCCCACCATCATCCCCTACATCACTGTGCCTGCAACTGCTTCCCTTTTTCCATCATCACCCTACTCCTTATCACTCCAAGCACAAAATGCCAAGAAGCATTAAAGCTTCTTCACCCTTACACTCGACCCCAGCTAGTATAAACAAGTTTTGGCGCCTAAACCAATCAAATGGCCAAGATCATTTTACACATCCAATGGTTGAGATTAATCTTTGAGCTGATTCGGAGATGAGAGAGAAGGAGCTTTGAGTATAAATAATGGAAGAATGAGGCAAGATAAAGGGTAGCTAGTTTAGTTTTCACAATGTATGTCGTTTTTTAGCTTATCATGTCTTAAATAGTTTTCAGTTGTATTTTCAAGCTTCTTTGTATCAAACTCAAGTGTTTTAGTGTATTGCAACTTATTTCAAGTATCAATTCAAGTTAATGTTACAATTTCATATTTTTGAGCACTGTTGAGATTTTCAGTTTCCAAATCTTATATACAAACTCTAAGCGACAATTTCTCACTCAAACAAGCTTCTACAAGCTTATTAAAGTTTTACGTAAGCTCGCATTTTAGTTTTAAGCTATTTTGGGCTGGTCAACAAAAGTCAAAATGGAGCAAAGCGATGCGAGAAATGAAAATGGGAGATCGAGACATGGAAATGGGTTGATTTAGATGCGATTGGGTTGGTTTAGATAGGTTAGAGGTTCGGTTTCATTGTTGGCAAGCCATTGTGGCTAAGGACATGTGTAAGTCATTTTTTAGTTCCATAGCATAATCTGTTTTAGTAGTCATAAGTAGTTAAAATCTGTGTATTAAGTTGTGTTTAGGTTAAGTAAAGTTAGTTTGATCAAAATTACATGCTGGTTCAGTGTTTGGATCAGTTTTGAGTTCAATTCAGTGATATAAAGTGTGTTTGGATTTACTGTCAATTCTGTCTTAAAGGTTTAGTCAGTGGTTGTTTCTAGTTGTTTCATGCTTGTTAAGTTTACTTGAGCTCATATCAGTCAATATTTTGTGCCTGCTAGCTCTCAAAGTCAACATCATATAAATTTGTCTCAACTGCTTATCTGTTGCAATTTTGGAAAAGCATAAACTGGTCTTGTGCTTAGATATCATAAACATAGCTTGTTTTAACTTCTTTTCATCATAATACACCTAGATCGATCAATAAATTGAGTTCAAATCTCACAAAGTCAAACTTTCAAATTTGTATCAAAAGTCAAATTGGTAAAAACTGTTTTGACCCCATTGAATGGAATTTTCTTGAGCTCATTTTGAGCCAAATCAATTGAAATTGTGGGTGTAAAAGTTCAATGGTCTACTTGCTTATTGTAATTTTGTATAATTTTGTCAATTTTTAAAAGCTCCAAACAAGCTTCTCTTTTAGGTCATAATTCCCATTCACAATTCTCGGCAGAATTTGAGTTTTCTCGATCTTGTGCGGCCCTTGCAGGGGCTCATTAGAGCTACACAGTCGATTTTTGGTTCACATGTTCTTAGCGAGGTCTTTCCAAGTTCCAACTTTTGGTTTTGACTTTTAGCTTATTGTGTAGCTTATTCTCTAGGTGAAAAGTAGTACCCGTAAACTGTTTTGTACTTAAAATCAAATAAGTCAAATCTTTGCAACTTGTAATTCAGAGGGTATGGCTTGTTGTTTTAGTTGCATTTGGGTTATTGTAGCATATTAGAACTTATAATCGGTTGGTGGCTTTTGTGGTCTTTGGCTTAATCAAAGTGCTTATTTATAAGCATTTGGTATATGATTGCATAATCCCCACATAAGTCTTTGTTTTCCATTTTCCTAGATTAGGTGCATTATTTTAAGCTTATCTTGAATTTTTGATTTTTCTAGGTAAGTTTACTATTTTTCTTAATTAAAATCGGTTTTAATCCTTTTTAATTAGCATTTAATACAAATAAATCAGAAAAGTTCAAAAAATAATTTTCATTTTCTTAAGTTAAGATAAAAATAAAAGCCAAAAAAAATTTTCCAGATTTTCTTAGTTAAATTTGTATTTTAAGTAATTTAAATAGTTTTTAATAGTTTTTAATTCCTAGAAAATAGATAAATAATCAGAAAAATACAAAATAGTTTTGAAAATTCTCTTTTGATATTTTAGATTTTCCAAGTCATAATTTTATTTTTCTAGCTTTATTTCATTTTTCTTGTATTTTAGGTTATTATTAAATAGTTAAAATAGTTTTAATTACTAATAATTAGGTAATTAGTTATAAAAATGATTTTCTTTTCTATAAATTTTCTTTTATCATTAGGATTGTAAAAATATCATTTTCATATTTTAGGATTAATATTGTGTAAGTTTCACATTTTCATTTATGCGTTCGTAGTTTTAATTGATTTTATAAAAACATAAAATCAAAAACATCATTTTAAAAATAGTGATAGCGTTTATTTAATATTTTTTATCTTTTAACTTTCTTTAATTTGCATTTAAGACCCTTTAGTTTATGAGCTTTTTCTCAAGTAATATTAAATCCTTTCTCTTGTTCAAATCTTCTCGATCACTTATCGTTTGGTGATCCATTGCATAACTCATTTGGGACATAACGACCGGGAAACACTATACTCCCGATCTTCATTGAGTTCATTTCGAACCGTTTTAAGTTTCTTCTGATCGACCATTCACAAGTGGCGGTTTGTGAGAAAACTTGGCGGTTTGGGTGCGAATCAAATTTTAGGCGCGCCTTCTGGGAGTTGTCTTGATTATCTTCCGTTTAGCAGTTAGTAGTTTGAATAATCACTCTTTGTTCATATCATCCATCTATATCTATATATATATATCCATATTTTCTTATAAAAATCCAAAACCCAAAAACATCCAAAAGCGTATAAAACACAAAAATATTTTCCTTTTGTTTCTATATATGTATCAAAATAAAAATACAAAAGATTTGTCGTTTTCTTTAATAAAGAACAACATAAAAGATTACCACGCAAACCAAGGCGGTGTACTACCTAGCTGGGAATACGACCATAATAAGTTCCCGAACTAAAGATTTAAAACTTGCCTCTGTGTCCTTGTGATTGGTGTACCTTTTTCAAAAAGCCATTCATCTTGTGATTATTGGTTAAGTTCCTTTGTTGTTTTGCCTCGATTTTGTGTTAATTGATTTTGTTGTGATATCTACTTGTCGAAGCAGAAAACCCATAAAGATTCTTCTCACCCCATTTTTATAAAACGTCTTCATAATTCCATTTCTCTCCTTAACTCGAGTTTCCTTAGAGTTAACTCTGATGTATCTTTTCGCTCTTCTAGATCTGTGAGCCCATTTCGTGAGCTTGTCAAGATTCCAAGAAGGCGTGTCCGTAGACTTCTGCTCCATCGATCGGATCGAGATCCGGATGATCACACTACTTCCGTTATCATGGCGGAAGAGCCCTATGTGTGAGCTTCTCCGGGCACCCATCGGCGGGTATGGAGATGCTATTGTCATACCGACCATTGTGGTGAAAATTTTGAACTCAAAACCGGTTCTTGAATCTTGTAACCTCAAATCAATTCTATGGTTTTGAGCGGGATGATCCTCATGCTCATATTCGATGGTTTAACAAGATTGCATCTACCATCAAATACAAGAATGTCCTACTTGATCTTTGTTAAGCTTCTTACATTCCCATTTTCTCTTGAGGGCAAGCCGGTTTGGCTTGAAAAACAACCCCTCGGTCAATTGAGACATGGGAAGATCGGTGAAGAAATTTGTGAATGAATTTTATCCACCTTCCAAAACCACGAGTCTTAAAATGAAATCATCAAATTCACTCAAAAGTTTGATGAATCCTTGATGAATCGTGGGATCGTTTTAAGGAATTGCCCATAAATGTCCTCACCACGGTTTCTCGAGTTGATGCAACTCGATACTTTCTACAATGGGTGAGCCAATCGATCAAGATTCTCTCAATTCCTCCGTTGGAGGAAATTTCTTAAACAAAGCTGTTAAAGAAGCTTTAGCGATCATTGAAAATAAGTCTAAAGTGCACCTTTGCTTGCGAAGCAAGCGGTTGTTTCCCAAGTCGGTGTTGGTCCTTCTTCTTCATCGCTAGTAAGTCAATCTAGCACCGATGCTAAGATTGACAAACTCACTGAAGCTATTCAAGCTTTGGTTCTCTCCAACCAAAAGTATCTTTTCACAAACTTCACCTCTGCTGAAGTTAAGAAAGTGGAAGTCGTGTTACTTGTGGTGGCCCCATGCTTACTATAATTGTATGGCCACCGATGGTAACCCTTTGAAGCTAATGTTGTGGGCGGGATCTCTAATCGGGAGGCAATCAATATCGTGCTCCTATAGACCCGAACCACCGCCCTAACCACTACCCTGGACCTCCGGTTTCAATCAAAACCGTAATCAAAATCGAACAGACCAAACCAAGGTTTTCAAAACCAAGGTAATTTCGGTCAAACAACGGTTTTCAAAATCGAATCAAAATTTCCAACATCAAGGAAATTTCAATAGAAACCAGTCGGAAATTTCAACCAAGGGTATTTTCATGCCAATAATCGAGGAAATTTTGAGAATCAAGGCCCTAATCCTAACAATAGAGGCGAATTTTCTGTGCAAACTCAAGCCATTGTTCCAATGGACCATCATCGATGAGTTGTTGAAACAATTCATGAAATCCCAAGAGGAAATGAATCGGTTGTTGGTCACCAGTTTCGACATTAAAAGTATTTAAATGATCGACCCTCGGGCTCGGTGCTTTACCTAGCAACACTATCGCTAATCAGAGGCGATGCAAAGCGATCATAACCAAGTGGTACTTCATATCTTTGGACCGCTATTCCTACTACCTCTTCTTCTTCTCTCCAGAAGGTAGTGGAAAGTGAACACAGGCGACAAAGGACAAGTAACTTCCTACTAATAACGGAAGTACCGGCAATGTCCATCCTCGGGTTGTCCGAAAACCAAACACAGGTTGTGTTTGAACCTCTAGTTGGTGACCCCAAATCAAAACTTCTATTCCTTACCCTCACGTTTACATGAGCAAAAACTCGGCGAGAAAGCCGGTCATCAAATGGAAAAATTCTTTCAAATTTTCCAAGTGCTTCATTTGACATAAGCTGCGGATGCTATTATGTTGATGCCCAAGTTTGCATCGACTCTCAAGCACATGTTGAGCAACAAGGAAAAATTGTTTGAAATGGCTAAAACTCCTTTAAGCGAGAATTGCTCGTGATTACATTAAAAAGCTTCCAGAAGCTAGGAGATCCGGAAAATTTTTTCTTCCTTGTGTTTTCACGGGATGATTGAATGCTTTGCCCTTGCCGATCTTGGTGCAAGCATCAATCGATGCCTTATTCGATGTGGAAGAAACTTTCTCTTCGGAACTTATTCCTACCGCATGACTCTTGAGCTTGCGGATCGTTCTATATCACGTCCTCTTGGCATCATGAGGATGTATTCGTGAAAGTAGGAAAGTTCCATTTTCCGGTGACTTTGTGGTTGTTGATTTCGATGCCGATCCTCGAGTTCCCATCATTGTTGGGCGGGATTCACGAGCAGGCGTGCTCTTATTGATGTATTTGAGCAAGAAATCACTTTACGTGTGGGTAATGAAGCTATTACCTTTAACCTTGATCGGACTTCAAGGTACTCCTCAAAGTGTAATCTTGAATCGGTTAATCGAGTCGATTTAATTGACATTGCTTTGAGGAGTACTCTCAAGAGTTTCTTGGTTATCTTCATAATTACGTGGGTGGGATTCCACCACATCTTCTCAACCTATCATCGCCGAATCTTCCCCCTCTCACTCCGTTTGAGGAGGTGACTTCCTTATGGAAGAGATCGATGAATTTCTTGCTCTTGATGAATCAATTCCGCTGGAATTGATGGTGTTTATGATTCGGAGGATATTCTTTATCTTGAGCAATTGCTTAATGAAGATCCATTACCTTGATCCCTCGAAGAAATCACAATTGAGGAAATCAAATCGGTACAAACATCTCTTGAAGAATTTCGAGGTTGAACTTAGGACCTACCTCCTCATCTCGAGTATGCATTCTTGGAGGTGATGATAAATTACCGTCATAATTGCTAAAGACTTGGTGAGGAGGAAAGCTGCTCTCATAAAGGTCTTGAAGTCACACAAGCAAGCAATTGCTTGAAACTCTCCGACATTAAGGGTATCAACCACAGGTTTTGTACTCACAAAATCTTAATGGAGGATGACTTCAAACAAAGCGATCAACATCGAGAGAAGGGTGAATCCTAAGATTCACGAGGTTATCAAACAAGAGGTTCTCAAACTTCTTGATGCGGTTTAATTTACCCGATCTCGATAGTCCTTGGGTCATCCCATTCATTGCGTTCCAAAAGGGTGGCATTCTTGTTGTCACGAATGAAGAAAGCGAGTTAATTCCAACTCGATTGGTTACGGGATGGCGTGTGTGCATTGACTATCGCAAGTTAAGCGAAGCCACCGTAAAGACCATTTCCTCTACCCTTCATGGACGGATGCTTGAGAGATTAGCGAGGGCGAATACTATTGTTTCCTTGATGGTTTCTCGGGTTACTTTCAGATCCCCATTGATCCGTTGGATCAGAGAAAACCACATTCACACGCCCATACGGGACGTTTGCCTACAAGCGTATGCCTTTTGGCTTATGTAATGCTCTTGGCACGTTCCAACGATGTATGATGGCAATTTTCCCCGACATGATCGGGGAAACAATGGAGGTGTTTATGGATGACTTCTCGGTCATTGGGGACTCGTTTCATACATGTCTCTCCCATTTAGAAAGAATGCTTCAAAGGTGTGAAGACACCAATCTTTGTCTAAATTGGGAGAAGAGCCACTTTATGGTCAAAGAAGGCATAGTCCTTGGCCATAAGATTTCCAAGAATAGGATTGAGGTAGATAGAGCAAAAGTTGATGTTATTGCTAAATTGCCTCATCCTACTACCGTCAAAGGTATTAGGAGTTTTCTAGGTCATGCCGGGTTTTATCGTAGATTCATTCAAGATTTCTCTAAAATCGCTCGGCCTATGACCCATCTTCTCGAGGATGCTCCTTTTATCTTCTCCCCTGAGTGCATCGAAGCTTTTGAAACACTAAAGAAAAACTACGGGCAACCATTCTAGTTGCCCCCATGGGATTTACCCTTTGAGCTCATGTGCGATGCAAGTGATTTTGCTATCGGTGCGGTCTTGGGGCAGCATAAAACCAAGCATTTTCGGCCGATCCACCACGCAAGCAAAACTATGGTGAGCTCAAACCCATTACACCACTATAGAAAATGAACTATTAGCTGTGGTGTATGCGTTTGAGAAGTTTAAACCATACCTCATCTTGACCAAATCGTGGTGTATACGGATCACTCGGCTCTCAAATATCTCTTTGCAAAACAAGATGCAAAGCCGAGATTGCTCGTTGGTTTCTCCTCCTGCAAGAATTTGATATCATTATTCGTGATAAAAAGGAGCCGAGAACACAGGTTGCGATCATCTGTCGATTAGAGAACCTCACCAAAATGTGTTAGAAAAGGAAATAAATGAAACATTTCCTCTTGAAACACTCAATGTGGTTTCTTTTCGTGGAGACTCTTCTACCCCATGGTTTCTTGACTTTGCAAATTACCATGCGGGTAACTTTGTGGTGAAAGGGATGTCGTCCCAACGAAAAATAAATTCTTTAAAGATGTGAAACATTACTTGGGACGACCCTACTTGTTTAAAATTTGTGCGGATCAAGTCATCCGCGATGTGTATATGGTCGGGAAGCTATTGACATTCTCAAAGCTTGCCATTACGGACCTCTTGGGGACATCATAGCCCAACTACACCGCCAAGAAGGTGTTTGATTCCGGATTCTATTGGCGATTTATAAGGATGCCACGAATTTGTCAAAACACCTTGACGCTTGTCAGCGTCGAGAATATCTCTAAAGAAATGAAATGCCATAAGCGCCATTCAAGTGTGTGAGATTTTTGACATCCGGGGCATCGACTTTATGGGGCCATTTCCTTCTTCCGTGGTAATAAGTACATACTCGTGGCCGTTGACTACTTGTCAAAATGGGTTGAAGCTAAGGCTTTGCCCCCAACGATGCCGAGTTGTTGTGAAATTCTTAAAATCTCTTTTGCTAGGTTTGGAACTCCACGAGCCATAATCGGTGATCGTGAGTGCGCATTTTGCAATGACCGGTTTGATAGAGTCATGCAAAACTATGGTGTAACTCACCGTCTCTCTGCGTATCACCCCAAACAAGTGGGCAAGTGGAAGTTTCCAACCGGGATTAAAGAATTCTTGAGAGGGCGGTTGGTGGAAACCGTGCCTCTTGGTCGGATAAGCTAGATGGCGCTCTGGGCCTTCCGTGCAACTTATAAAACACCCATCGGGTGCACTCCGCCTGGTGGTGTGCGGGAAGGCGTGTCATCTACGGTTGAGCTCGAGCACAAGGCATCTTGGGCCTTGAAGCATGCCAACCGATATTCAGACGGTGGTGATCATCGGAAAGTTCAAATGAATGAATTAAATGAACTCCGTGATCAAGAATACGAGAACTCTTTGATCTATAAACAAAAGACAAAGAAGATTCATGACTCAAAATCAAAAACCGCGTTTTCAACGTCGGTGATCGAGTCCTTCTTTTCAACTCAAGATTGAAGATTTTTCGGGAAAATTAAAATCCAGCTGATGCGGACCATTTACCATCACTAAAGTCTTTCCATATGGAACCATTGAGTTATCTCAACCCGATGGTCCAAACTTTAAAGTGAATGGTCATCGGTTGAAGCATTTCTTTGGAGAGGACATTCCCCTGTGGTTGTCCGGACTTACAAACTTTCCCCATGAACCATTGAATGGGGGATCGAGTCAAGCTAGCGACTCGGTAATCAAAAACGATAGCATGCCATATGGGTTTCACCCATATTTCGACTTCTTTCTATCTTTCTACCACCCTAGTGTGGGGGGTTGCCCATGTTGTGTATAAAAAAAAAAAAAAAAAAAATCTTTCTAAATAATGGCCGTAGTATTTCCTTTTCCGTTCTTTGTTTCGGCATAACCGCGGTACTTTGAATATTGAGGGCAATATTCATTTCTAAGTGTGGGGGAATTCTCACGAATTTTATCATGTAATTATACTTGATTCCCGTTTTGGCCAAAATTTTTTTGGAGTAAGTGTTTTGCACTTACTCAATTGGTTATCGATGCCTTGTCTAATAAACTAAAGGATTGGCTAATCCAGGAGAAAAAGGCTCTTGGTAAAGATATCTCAAATCCGTTGTGACTTGCAATTTGCCCAAAATTGTATGGTATTGACTCACCATATCCTAAAAGTGAAGAGTTGGCTAGCCATAAGTTTATGGCTTGTGGTAAAGCGATGGAAAAACCATAATTGGTAATCGGCTCACCAAAGATAATATTGATAATTTATCTAAGAGTTGGCTAGTCCGAAGCAAGCGGCACGGTAAAGACAAATCAAATCCGTTGGAAGGCGGTGATTTGCTCAAAATCACATGGTTATCGGTGTACCATGGTTCTTACTTGAACTGAAACATTTGGCTACTCGAGTAATGGATTTTGGTAAAGAGATTCAAATCCATTAAGTTTTCTTAAAAGATTGCTAGGGACTAGCAATAGTTTAGTGTGGGATTGATGAGTATGTAAATACTCATCATTTTAGGTCAATCTGAGCGCAAAGCGTTTAAAATGCTCGAAATGCATCAAAATCTGAAAATATCTCAAAATTGCATTTTATATGTTTCGGATGCAAAATGTTTAAAATCGGATGAAAAATGAGCTAAGTTTGCATAATTGGCGTTTAGGTCCCCAGTTTCAAAAGTTGTCAAAAATAGTCCACGAGCCATAATTTCAAAGAAAAATCACCAAAGGTCCTTTTTAAAATCATAAGTTGTCAAAATTTGTCCTTTGGTGAAAAATATCAAAAGTTTTGAGAAATTACAAAATTGGTCCTTCAAGTTTAAAATTGGCAAAATGGTCCTTGAAATTTGAAAATGTCATCTCGGTCCTTGTACTATTGACACTTGTCATTTTCAGCCCTTGGAACAACTTTGAGATATGGCGAGCCCGGTCCCTCAATTTTCGAATTTACAATTGGTCCCTTGATTATTAAACCTTTAAAAGCCTTTGGACCAAGTCATAAATCCCATGTAACCCCTGCCATAAGCCAAATTGGACCCCTGTCAAATAACATTTGGACCCCCTCCAATATTTAATCCCCAGTCAACACATTTGACTCCTCTTTTCCCTCTCAGTCACGAGAAACACCTCCCATCATCATCCCCTACATCCCTGTGCCTGCAACTGCTTCCCTTTTTCCATCATCACCCCTACTACTTATCACTCCAAGCACACAATGCCAAGAAGCATTAAAAGCTTCTTCACCCTTACACTCAACCCCAGCTGGTATAAACAAGTTTTGGCGCCAAAACCAATCAAATGGCCAAGATCATTTTACACATCCAATGGTTGAGATTAATCTTTGGGAAGCTGTTTAGAGATGAGAGAAAAGGAGCTTTGAGTATAAATAAAGGAAGAATGAGGCAAGATAAAGGGTAGCTAGTTTAGTTTTCACAATGTATGTTGTTTTTAGCTTATCATGTCTTAAATAGTTTTGGTTGTATTTTCAAGCTTCTTTGTATCAAACTCAGTGTTTTAGTGTATTGCAACTTATTTCAAGTATCAATTCAAGTTAATGTTACAATTTCATATTTTTGAGCCTTTGTTGAGATTTTGGTTCCAAATCTTATATACAAACTCTAAGCGACAATTTCTCACTCAAACAAGCTTCACAAGCTTATTAAAGTTTTCAGTAAGCTCACATTTTAGTTTTAAGCTATTTTGGGCCGGTCAACAAAAGTCAAAATGGAGCAAAAGTGATGCGAGAAATGAAAATGGGAGATCTGAGACATGGAAATGGGTTGATTTAGATGCAGTTGGGTTGTTTTAGATAGGTTAGAGGTTCTGGTTTCATTGTTGGCAAGCCATTGTGGCTAAGGACATGTGTAAGTCATTTTTTAGTTCCATAGCATAATCTGTTTTAGTAGTCATAAGTAGTTAAAATCTGTGTATTAAGTTGTGTTTAGGTTAAGTAAAGTTAGTTTGATCAAAATTACATGCTGGTTCAGTGTTTGGATCAGTTTTGAGTTCAATTCAGTGATATAAAGTGTGTTTGGATTTACTGTCAATTCTGTCTTAAAGGTTTAGTCAGTGGTTGTTTCTAGTTTTTTCATGCTTGTTAAGTTTATTTGAGCTCATATTAGTCAATATTTTGTGCCTGCTAGCTCTCAAAGTCAACATCATATAAATTTGTCTCAACTACTTATCTGTTGCAATTTTGGAAAAGCATAAAGCGGTCTTGTGCTTAGATATCATAAACATAGCTTGTTTTAACTTCTTTTCATCATAATACACCTAGATCGGTCAATAAATTGAGTTCAAATCTCACCAAAGTCAAACTTTCAAATTTGTATCAAAAGTCAATTGGTAAAAACTGTTTGACCCCATTTGAATGGAATTTTCATGAGCTCATTTTGAGCCAAATCAATTGAAATTGTGGGTGTAAAAGTTCAACTGGTCTACTTGCTTATTGTCATTTTGTATAATTTTGTCAATTTTTAAAAGCTCCAAACAAGCTTCTCTTTTAGGTCTAATTCTATTCACAATTCTCGCATAATTTGAGTTTTCTCGATCTTGTCTGCCCTTGCACGGGGCTCATTAGAGCTACCAAGGTCGATTTTGGTTCACATGTTCTTAGCGGTCTTTTCCAAGTTCCAACTTTTGGTTTTGACTTTTAGCTTATTGTGTAGCTTATTCTCTAGGTGAAAAGTAGTACCCTAAAGCTGTTTTTGTACTTAAAATCAAATAAGTCAAATCTTTGCAACTTGTAATTCAGAGGGTATGGCTTGTTTTTTAGTTGCATTTGGGTTATTGTAGCATATTAGAACTTCAGTAATCAGTTGGTGGCTTTTGTGGTCTTTGGCTTATTCAAAGTCTTATTTATAAGCATTTGGTATATGATTGCATAATCCCCACATAAGCTCTGTTTTCCATTTTCCTAGATTCGATGCATTATTTTAAGCTTATCTTGAATTTTTGATTTTTCTTGGTAAGTTTACTATTTTCTTAATTAAAATCGGTTTTAATCCTTTTTAATTAGCATTTAATACAAATAAATCGAAAAAGTTCAAAAAATAATTTTCATTTTCTTAAGTTAAGATAAATATAAAAAGCTAAAAAAAAAAAATTCCAGATTTTTCTTAGTTAAATTTGTATTTTTAAGTAATTTAAATAGTTTTTAATAGTTTTTAATTCCTAGAAAATAGAAAAATAATCAGAAAAATACAAAATTAGTTTTGAAAATTCTCTTTTGATATTTTTGATTTTTCCAAGTCATAATTTTATTTTTCTAGCTTTATTTCATATTTTCTTGTATTTTAGGTTATTATTAAATAGTTAAAAATAGTTTTTAATTAATAATAATTAGGTAATTAGTTATAAAAATGATTTTCTTTTTCTATAAATTTTATTTTATCATTAGGATTGTAAAAATATCATTTTCATATTTTTAGGATTAATATTGTGTAAGTTTCACATTTTCATTTGTACGTTACGTAGTTTTTAATTCAGTTTTATAAAAACATAAAATCAAAAACATCATTTTTAAAAATAGTGATAGCGTTTATTTAATATTTTTATCTTTTAACTTTCTTTAATTTGCATTTAAGCCCCTTTAGTTTATGAGCTTTTTGTAGTAATATTCACAAATCCTTTCTCTTGTTGAATCTTCTCGATCACTATCGTTTGGTGATCCATTGCATCTTCATTTGGGACATAACGACCGGGAAACACTATACTCCCCGATCTTCATTGAGTTCGTTTACGAACCGTTTTAAGTTTCTTACGGTCGGCCATTCACAAGTGGCGGTTTGTGTGAGAAAACTTGGCGGTTTGGGAGGCGAATCAATACGTCATAAGAAGATTTCTCTTCTTTTGAAGATAATCGACCAAAGCGTACACATTTCTTTTCTTTAGAGAACGAGGCTTGAACTGTTTTGTTCAAGCGTCATAATCTCTCTTTTCATCATCTCTTGGCAAAACATGTAATCACCCCATTATCATTCGGTAGGCTCTTTGTCGTGACGGTGATGGAAAACCCGATATGATAAATTTGACCAAGTAAACTAACCCGAACTTGTGACTTAAACTTCCACATATGTAACAAAGAGCGGTGCCGATTTCCATTAGCATCTCTAAGTACTCTCTAAGTACTCTATACTCTTCAACCAACCAACCATCAAGTATAAGGCGTACATCACCTCTTGAAAATCCACAATTGAATGTGACCTTGAGCACTACAACGTAACTCCTTAAAGTGATAGTTATTTTGAGGTGATAAGAGCCCAATTCCCCAAGTGGTAAAAGAAAAGGTAAAGTCACTCAACAATAACTAGATTTCCAAGTCTTCATTTTTGATAATAAGCTCGAACAAGGATCATGAAGAATCTTCATCCAACCATCTCCGATACCTTGGATACTAAGTACACTCGCCCGTGATATTTCACTTCAACCTCAAATAAATAATAGTGAATTACTCCGTTGTCACATCTTCTAGTTAAAACTCAAATCTAGCCTCCTTTGGCGTTTTGAGTGAACTATGATAATGGTTTTCATCCGACCATGGTAAAGCACATAACCCTAACACCATATAATAACAAGCGCCATAAAGACAACCCAAACAAACATCCAATTCATGATGTACACCCTTTTATCTCTTCTTCAAAATAGAAGCGTAGCACCGACATCAAATGAGATCACGAAATACACTTTCCTTTCTCCAAGATGGTTCCATCATTACGGGATTTTACAATTCCATGGTTTAAACCAGAAATAGATTCTTTCGGGATTTTACAAAACCAAGAATAAACCGTAAGATAGATCCGAAATGCACTTTACTATTACCGGGATGTTTCCATTGTCACGGGATCTTACAAGTCTATGATTTAAACAGAAATAGGTTCCTTGGCGGGATTTTACAAAATCAAGACAAAACCGTAAACAATGTCGACTTGAAGGTGTTATGACAACTTTGGTTTCGATGAATATCATTGTAGGGGAACATGCGGTTCAACAACGATTCATTTACCAACATCAACACCATCATCAACCATCCAAATAAACACTTTGGTAAATACATCAATCACGCATTCCGTCGGCTATTGTAGTGACCACATGGAGAAGTAAACCCGATATGCCAAACTTGAGCATGAAGTAAAATTCCCAGTTTTGTTACTTAAACTTGTACTAATCCTTGTGAAGAAGAAGCGATTGTACCCAATGTACAAAACCTCTTGACATATCCTCAATGCGTGAGACACGGAGTGATGGTTACGTTGTGGGTTAAGCGAGGCAGAATCATAACCGTAACTAAATAGCCAAGTCTTTATCACCCTCAATAAGCGCCCAAACAAGTCATCTTGGCGGAAGGGTAGAAAGAAAGAAGGCGAAATAAGTAAGCGTGCTGGAAAATCTCACTTCAAATTCAAATAAGAAATATCGTCCAAACAACCCCGTAGTCAACTTTGTTCAATCATCAACTCATGCCGTGAAATATCCATCGTGAAATAGTATAAACCAAAGTTTTAACAAATCTCATCATCCAACAAGTCTCATAATCAACTCTCATTAATTCTCAAGTCATATCTTCAAATTGCATGATTAAGTACCAACTCTCATCTCATAATGATAAAATATTAGTTCAACATCATAACAACACTATTGATCCAACACATTAGTTCAAATCCAATGAGTGATAGCCAAATGATATGCTCGCATTAGAATTAGACAAATATATCATCCGTGAAGATCATGACCACACAATTACTCATTTTCGACAAATATTGAAACTTGTGTATCAAAATTTAGTGATAACGAAATTTGGATAACACAAATTTTTACCACCAATGCATTGTACCACAATGTCACTTGAGCCATGCATGTACATATCACAAATCTTAAAGCATCACACGGCCAAAACAAAATAATCAGCTCGCCTAGCCCATTATAATGCGATACAAGCAATTATACACTAATACCATCCAACCAAAAGCCCACTTCAAGAAAAAACAATGCAGCCCATTAAATGATTGCAATGATCCATCTCCTTAACACAAGAAAACCGGTTATAAAAGTATAACAACCCTAAATATTAGGTTATAAAACACCCCACTATCTCACACTAACCCTAAAATTTCTCACACAAAAAAACACCTCCTCTAATCTCTTTCAAACCACATCTCGGATAATCACCAAACCTTCATTCAACCCTAAAATTACTCAAACAAAAATCCTACAAACAAATCATTCCCAAATCGAGCCATCAAAAATCATCTCCTAAATTTAATCACAGGCGATGAATCCCATCTTCATCTTTTAATTTATCTCGGAAGAAATCATATTAAAAGCACGAACAAGAAGCGTGCAAACACCTTTCATACCATGAAAATTAATATTAATCTCGCCGTAGTGATGGTTCGAGTCTCATCATCAAAGCCACGGGGATGGCTTAGATGATATGAATCGCCTTAAGCCACAAGGATGATTCTTGAATCGGTTTAGGAGACACTTTAAGGTAGGATTTAAGGTAGGATGGTAGTGACTTATTTTCTTGTATGTTTTTTTTCATCAAGCGAAAGATGAATACAACACATATTGTTGTTGTTCTTTCTTTAACAAGTTCGTATATAAATAAGAGGTTTATACTTGAAGAAGAATCGATGATGGAACACTATTTTGTGATAAAGGCCATTGGTCTTCATGTACAAAAGGTACCACGAACATAGAAATCGAGATTCATTTTAAATGGTGAGTTAATCATTTAGTTTAGAGTCTTGATTGAGATGAAGTGATAGGATAGATTTGGTTGGAAGATGTTGGAGTTGGTTTGTCGGGTTGTGATGGTGTGAGAATTGATATGAGTCGGTTTGATTTTGTATTTAGTCATGTTCTTGTTAATTTGTTTCTTGTTTAAGAACATATACCAAGGATGTTATATCTTGAGGTCTTATGAATGACTTTTGGTATATGGTATATGTGTTGTTGTGGTCTTGGTCTATTCTTCATCTACCTTCTGTCTAAGTCGATGGGTCAAAGGAGTCAAGTCGCTAAACAAAGGTCTTAATTCAACTTCCTAAGCCAAGTTCCTAAGCCAACTTGCTAAGCTAACTCGCTAAGCAAGTTGCTACCATGATAAAGACTCATGGCAAGTCGCTTCTTATTAACATCACAAATCGCTAGCCTGACTCGCTACACTCTTTCAAAACAAGTCGCTAAATAGCACATGTCGCAAGACCAAGTTGCTATGACTTGTAAATACAAGTCGCTAGGAAGAACACGACCAAGTCGCTAGGTAGAACACGACCAAGTCGCTAGGCATAACACGATGACGGACAAGGCGCTAGGATTTTTAGCGATTTTTCGACTAAGATTTCCGTTCGACTTCATGCTTACCTTAAAACCGCACAAAGGATGCACCTTTTTACCCATTATGACCACCAAAATGACGGATATTCAAGACGATTCAAACCCAGAAAGATGTATATGAAAAATTCAGTTTTGATCCATTTTGACCACAGATATAACCACCAACATAAACCAGAAGACCACATAAACATCTAGAATGGTACAAAAATCTGATGATAAAAACAATCTTTTTATGGACAACAAAATGACACAAGAAAGATGTTTTCTTTGATAGACCATGACATTATATTTGACCAAACTAAAGGATATGCAACCAGTATATAAAAACTATTTTACCAAAAACACTAAACGGAAAAGTATACCGACATTAAAAGTACCAAAAGCAGTTTTAAAAATCAAGCACCACAACAAATCAACACAACACAATAACTTTGGCACGGGTACCATTTGTAGGATCGTAATATTTATTGTGTTTGATGATTCGGGTGGTCTTGGATGATCAAAATACATGATAGCAATTTTAGAGAGAAAGTAGAGAGAGGAGTTTCTTGGTAGAGACTTGATGTACAAAATGTGAAAGGTTAGATTAAGCTCCACCCCTTCCATGGATGGAGGGGTATTTATAATTCTGAGACAATCGACCTCCTATCGGCGGTGGATCGGTATACGATGGGTAAAGACTAAATCCTTCCTCCACGGTGTTGCACTAAACTAAACTACGCTACAAACTAACTAATAAAGCGCTAAATAGCGAAACTAATGACAAGTTTACAAGATACCTTATGCTAGATAATATTTGGGGTGACCGATACTTTACTTATGGGATTTCCAATTCCTAACACGAAGAAAGTTAGTAAGCGGTGGAAACCCACGGGAAGAAAATTTAGTAATATAGGTTATCAATGGATACCTCTTGGTAGTAAGATTAATGGTGTGCCCTAAATTTGCTAAGTCAATGCCCACTAGAAAATGGATGCTGCTTTGGTAGAACTATTCCTTAAGAAGTGAACACACTTTGAATAGGTCAAATCGGACACTAGCTTGCATCTATTTACGATGATTCTATTGCTTCTACTTACGATGTGGGTGTTCCAATCATTGTTACTAACCAAATAGAACCCATTCTTGCATGGGGATCCCAATTACCCAGTTATCCATTCTTGTATGTGTTCAGCTGCGGATCGTTCAAATCGTTACGTGGTACTGGACTAAAATTTGTTCCAAGCATATATTTGGAGACCGGTCACGGCTCATGAACCGTGAGTAAATTCATCCGGGCTGTGAGATTCGAAAGCGATCATTTTGGTGCTATTATGGGTGATGGAGATTATGTGATTGGAGATAGTGTGATTTCCATGGTATATTATGTTGAAGGTCTTGGACATAATCTATTTTCTATCGGACAATTCTGTGACTTTGATTTAGAAGTGGCCTTCAGAAAACATACTTGCCATGTTAGAGAACTTGATGGTGTGGAACTTTTCAGAGGAACTCGTGGTTCAAACCTATACACAATCTCTATCGAAGATATGATGAAACCTTCACCCATACGCTTCTTTGTCAAAGGCTTCCAAAACTAAGTCATGGCTATGGCACCGTCGTCTCAATCACCTAAACTACGGTACCATAAACAATCTTTCGAGAAAGGACTCAAGAAGAGGATTACCCATATTAAAGTATGAAAAGATCATCTTTATTCACTTGCCAATTGGGAAAAAGCACAAAATATGCCCACAAACCAAAACCCACAAACTCGATAATGGAAGTTCTTCATATCTTTCATATGGATCATGCGGACCAATGAGAGTGCAAGCGATAAATGGAAAAAATACATTCTAGTAGTGTTGATGACTACTCTCGATTTACTTGGGTAATGTTTTTGAGGACAAAGGATGAAACTCGGATGTCATCATCAAACTTATCAAACAACCGAGTTCAACTCAACAATATTGTTAAAATTGTTCGAGCAGACAATGGCACATAGTTTGTTAACAAAGACTTAATTCGTTTTATGAAAGTGTTGGAATCGGTCATCAAAGAAGTGTTCCACGAACTCCTCAACGAGCGGTGTAGTTGAAAGGCGAAATTGAACTCTTGAAGTGGCAAGAACAATGCTAATTTATTCAAAGGTTCCAATGTTTCTATCGGTGAAGCCATTGCCTTTGCTTGCTACACCCAAAATCGTTCCTTATTCACACCTCTCATGGAAAAAGCGTATATGAACTTGTCCATAAATGAAAACACGATCTATCCTACCTTCGTGTGTTTGGTGCTTTATGTTACCCAACTAATGACGGTCAAGATTTAAGTAAACTAAAAGCTAAAGCGGACATTGGAGTATTTGTAGGTTATGCACCAAGCGTAAAAGGATACCAAATCTACAACAAGAGAACCCAAAATATCATGGAAACAATTCATATTACGTTCGATGGTGACCGGTCAAATGGCTCTGGACAATCTAGTTCGGACCCACATTTTAACCTTTATCCGATGAGTCCTATCGGTTCTACTCTTGTTTCTAATCCTCACCAAAGAACTCCGTATGTACCTCATTCGAAGATGATTTGAAGATATTATTTGATCCAATGTTTGATGAACACTATGAGCCAAGTGCTAATGATATGTCGGTTCCATCAATAGAGGCTGCCTCTATCCTGTCAATGAAGTAAACCCTTGGTTTCAATGTCATTAAGTCAAGAAGCGCTGCTGCGATTACTCGGTCTCATCAACAAATCATCAATCATCGAGTGTACACAATGGAAATGTTCTTCTGCATTACGAATGATGAAAACCTTTTGCTCCTCCGAAGATGAACCCTTTGAAAACATATTTGCTCACGAGTCATCATCGAACCATCTTCTTGAGGAGATATCAACTCGCTACTTAGGTTCCTCAACAACAACCACATGAACACCTCGGAAAATGGACACGGGATCATCCATTGGACAACATCATTGGAAACCTTTCCGTCCGGTATCCACATGGAAACAACTTGCAAGCGATGCCTTATGGTGCTTTTCAACTCCGTACTCTCTAAGATCGAACCAAAAGATGTGAAAGCGCCATGAAGGAAGGCGGTGGTTCAATGCCATGCAAGAAGAAATTCATGGGTTTGATCAACTAGATGTATGGAATTACTACTGCTCCAGTTGTGCAATGATCATTGCTCTAAAGTGGATCTTCAAAGTAAAACTTGATGAGCATGGTGATGTGTTGAAGAATAAGGCTAGATTGGTTGCAAAGGATACCGTCAAGAGGAGGGTATTGACATTGAAGAATCATTTGCCCTGTTGCTCGTAGAGGAAATCGAATCTTCTTGGCTAATCTTGCAAGTAAGAACATGGTAGTCTATCGGATGGATGTAAAGGCGGCGTTTCTTAACGGAGATCTTAAAGAAGTCGTATCGTCGACCGACTGAAGGCTTTTTGAATCGAGCATCCTACTCACGTCTATCATTTGAAGAAGGCTCTTTATGGTTTGAAGCAAGCTCCAGGCGTGGTATGATACGCTATCAAAGTTTCTTCTATCTCTGGATTTAGCAAAGGAGTAGTTGATCCAACATTGTTCACCGTAAAGTCGAGGCAAACATTTAATTCACGTTGAAATATATGTTGATGATATTATTTTGCCTCGTGACCACAATGAATGTGACCATTTTCAAGTGAAATGGGTTCTAAATTTCAAATGTCGATGATGGGACAAATGTCATTTTCTTGGGATTACAAATTTCACAAAGTCTCGAGGCATTTTATAAATCAATCTAAATATGAAAATGAGATTTTAAAGAAATTTGGATTTGATTCTAGTGACCTGTTGACACTCTCATGATAGGCGCACTATCGAGTATGATTGGATGCGATGTACCTCATGACTGTAGACCGGACATTCTATTCATTTGTTTGCATGTGTGCTAGATATCGAGCTAAGCCTACCAAAAGGCACCTTGAGGCGGTTAAGCGGGTCTTTTGGTATCTTCAAGGAACCATCAATATGGGACTCGGTACCGAAGGACACGGTATGTCACTAACGACCTATCACGATCTTGATCATGCGGGATGTTAAGATACACGTCAAAGTATGTCCGGAGGTGCTCGGTTTTGGGTGATAAGCTTGTGAGCTGGTCTTCAAAAAGTAAATGAGTACTTCTATTTCCTCTGAGGTGAATACATAGCCATGTCATCTTGTTGTATTCAAATCCTATGGATGAGATCTCAACTATCGACTATGGCTTTGAATTCAACAAAATCCTCTGTCTTGTGATAATAAAGTGCTATAGCTCTCTCATGCAACAACTTACAACACTCAAGAGCAAAGCAAATCGACATTCGACATCACTTCATCAGGAGCAAGTTGAAAGCGGTTTGGTGGAACTCTATTTTGTGAGGACTGAATACGGTTAGTAGACATCTTCAACAAAGCTCTTCCTAGAGAACGTTTGAGTTTATCCTCCCATGTTAGGATCCAATATTTATTGTGTTGATGATTCGGGTGGTCTTGGATGATCAAAATACATGTTTGCCATAGTTAGAGAGTTAGTAGAGAGAGAGGTGTTCTTGCTAGAGACTTGGTTCTCAAAAGTGTGGAATATTAGATTGAAGCACCACCCTTCCATGGTTGGAAGGGTATTTATCTACACAATACACGACCTCCTATGGGCCTGTGGATCGGGGATACGATGGGTAAAGACCCGTCCTTCCTCCACAGAGTTGCACTAAGCTATACTACGCTACAAACTAATAAATAAACTACTAAATAACGTAAATAATGATATGTCTACGAGCTAACATATGCTAGACCATTATTGGGTGACCGACTCTTTAACATGGAATTTCCAATTCCTAACAATCTCCCTAAGGAGGTCACCCCATGAAATACATTTTGCTTCCTAGCATTCTATCTTTGACTTCGTTCTTGAGCTCATAAACTTGAATTCTTCATTTCCGCAATCTTTGTGCATTAGCGCGATTCTTCAAAGTCCATATATTAGTACTTTTAGTGGAGGTCTTTGGTGCGATCCCATCTTTGATGATCTTGAGCTTTCATTGAGATCATCACCACGATAAATCTCGGATCACCCTTTATTGTGTTGCCATCATGTGAAGTTGTGACTTTCGGACCGACATGCTCACACTTTTGAATCATGACATCTTTCCATCGAGTAGCGGAAGCCTTCTTGGTTCATGATATTTGCGGCGTAGCGAAGCATAGTATAAAAATATCGTAACCGGGTTATGTAGATATGCACCATCATGATTTCTTCAATTAAGTGTGGTTCTTTGTGAACATGCGGCATTGGATTGACTCCTCAATTACGATCACCGCAACCGTCCAAATGTACCGCAAACAACGATTAGCAATAAAGCGCACGAAAGTGTCTTTGATCACTTTCGTTGAATTGAGTACACGGCCCACGGGTTCCCATTGATCGATTACAAATCTTGCTTGTGATCGGTAGGATTCTAAGAATCTCCTTGACGGGGTTTCGCAATCTGTTCTAGCCGTTCTCAAACCGGAGCGTCTCAAAGAAGACAACACGGAGTGAGTGAACCGGTAATTGAGATTCACTAATTAATGAAAATGATTTGAAAAACAATCGCATATTGCTTGAAGAAAGAGTTTTGCAATACGACGAAGGTTTTATGAGAAAGATCAATTTTCAATCAAAATACTTTTGTATTAGAGAATGAGTACACATTCGACGTGCTAGCGAAAAGAAGAGGTTCGCACATCGAGCGGTTTTTAAAAGTATTTTTCAATCAGAGATACTTTTGCATTTGAAATGAATACACATTCGGACGTGCTAGAAAAGAAGGTTTGCACATCGAACGGTTTTTCCAAAAGTATTCGTCAATTCCATTCTGGACCAAGGTTGATTCAAGAATGAATCTCCCCATCGTTTCTATCCGCTTGTCACAAGCTTGATCTTTTGCAAGATTTCACATGTCACCCACCAAGAGCTTGTTAGATGTTGGCTCTAGAAGGATTTCCATCTTCATTGTGAATATTTTACATATCACTCGGATGTTACGGCAATACCACAAGGATAATCGTGGGACTCTTAATATATACTTACTTTCCACATTGTGTGAAAAGCAAGTCTTCAAGAATTTAGTGTCCTAACGAGATATTGTGGATGATCTCTTGGCTCTAGACTCAATAGTTCATTTTGGTTCCTTTGTCGGAGACTAGGGAGAGGTCTCCTTCTTCAATATCAACAATCTCTAAGAGAAAGTCGATAGATAATGTCGGTTCCCAGTGAGAATGAAACAAGCCCTTTTAAGAGGAACTTGAGTGGCTTGGGAAGTTGTAGTGCAATGCGTCCTTTGGGTCCATGACGTCTTGTCTTCAATACCAGTGTTACCTTAGTAACCACCGGTAGCATATGAATTGAACACAGTTCTTGCCCTAAGGTTGAATTATTGGAGGCTATTTCTTTTCACCCTTTTCACATTAATTTCATTTTCATTCTTCAACCCCTTGATTGCTTACCGAGACTTCATAACTAGAACCTTGTTGGGTTTATTCCATTACTAGCTCATCTCGATCCGCACTCTTCCCATATTCTCATTTTCTCCTTTTTCAATATTCCTAAGGACTCTACACTATCTAGTGGATTATCCCTGGGAAGATCCCTCCGGTTTTGGCGGATCGTGGGAACAAATACCTAACCTCACCATCCTTATAACTCCATGCATAAAATAAATTGGTCGGTCTTTTGGTATTGTTCTTTCCTTCATGAAACCAATTGAAAAATCATTTGGAAAACCAATCAAGGTACTTGTGATACGAGATCAAAGCATTTTGTACCTTAATAGTTTTGATCATTTAGAAAACCTCCCCCTCAACATGTGCGTATGATTTAGAAATTGTTTAGCACAATTTTCATACGAAAAAGCCATTTGATTTTCATGGTAAAATTCTCCCCCTCAATATGTGCGTAGGATATTTGAAATTATTTTATCACATAGAGGCAAGAGGACTTTGAAATATTTTCTTTGATCACAATTTTCATACGAAAAAGCCATTTGATTTTCATGGTAAAATTCTCCCCCTCAATATGTGCGTAGGATATTTGAAATTATTTTATCACATAGAGGCAAGAGTTCTTTTGAAGCACATTTACGATCACACAAGCCATTAAGAAACCATTTAAAACTCAATCAAGGTACTTTATGTTTAAAACATAAAAGCATTTGCACCTTGATAGTTTCTTTTCTTTAAAAATTCTCCCCCTCATTATATGCTTCGAGATTCGAAAGCTTTTAGCACATATGAGAGAGCATCGTGCACAATTAAATCAAAACGATCACCTTTTATCAAATTTCATAATTAAATCACAAATTCTCCCCCGATCAAAAATATCAAACCCTTTGAGATTTTTTATCCCAAGTGATTTAATTAGGTTTAGAAACCATGGGAGAAAATGTGGCCTTGTTTAAATACTCATCGGTTTTGGATAAATCCTCCTCCTCAACATGTGCATTATGTATATTGAAATCGTTTGGCACATGGAGGCGGGAGTGCCTTTAAAGGACTAAAACCAATTCCATTTAAAAGCAGTTTGAGATTTAAATCACGATCTCTACCCGATCGAAATATCAAACCATTTGAGATTTGTGATCCCAAGCGATTAAATCATTTAGAAAAATTTGGGAAAGGCGTGGCAAGATTCAATTTTGAAAGATGGCGGATAAGGACCATTTTAAGACATTAAAGATTGTTAGTGTCGGTATGATAGTTTTTAAGAGATCTTTTAAGTGAAACAAAACAATTTCACAATCAAACAAGAACAGAAAAAATTTCATTTTGAAAGACCTTGATTCTAAAGAAAAATCATACCATGACATAACATTAAATCTTTAGATCACCACTTATTATCGAACAAGGCGGAACTTTTGTGAAGAAACATCGTTTGAAAATATTTTTATTTTAAATCACTCTCCCCTCAATCCATGATGAAGTCAATAATTGAGTGACTTAGGTTTTGATAACATGAAGTCCGGTGATTTTCAAAATTTGTCCAATATATTTTCAAAACAATATTTTCCATTTTCAAAACAATTTTAATCAAAGTTTTTAGAAAATTGTTTAAAATGGTATCCCTGCACAAAGATAAGTTAGGTGGTTGAGAAGCTCGTTGTTGTTGTTTGTAGGGTTTGGAAGAAAAACCAATCACGATGCGGTGAGACTTCTTTCACGTTGCATTTTGAATGCCAACCGAGGTCAAATTAAGCTCCGTTTCTTCAATTACTTAGAAGAAAACCATCTGACGATGCGGTGAGACCTCTTATGTTGCATTTATGCTAACTCTCCATAGAAGTCCAATTAAGCTCCGTTTCTTCATTTGTCATCCCAAGATATTGTTACCCTTTCCTTCGGCATCCAATCATCTTCAATTGTGGGATCCGGATCGGGAACATTCTTATATCCATGATATCGCATCGTTAGTGAACACACACATATATGGTGGTCGACATCACCCAAACGACAATCGACTAATAAAAGTCAATGTAACATATCAATCGGATCATATAAGTGTATGGGGTTTATGTGTTAATCAAACTCTAATCATCTAAACCTAACAATCATATCCTAAATTCCTAGTCCTTGACACGGAAAATATCATTTTAATTAAGCACGTAGGATAATTAAGAAATCTCGTTAGATGATATAGATTTGAAAACATTCTCCCCTCAATCAATGACTCAATTTTCTAAAAAGTTTAAAAGCTGAAGTCATTGATTGAGTCTTCAATTTTTTTGAAAACTCGAATCGATTGATTTATAAGCAACTCATTTTCCACCACTTTTGAAAACAACAAATATTTTTTGAAGAATTTTAGGCGGAAAAATATTTGTGTAGGAACAATGATCCTTGACATACTTTCCTTGTTTTGTTTTTAGGATAAGTGCACGAAAAATTTTGAAAATAGTTTAAGCGTAGCACTTTCCTTCTTTAAAAAAATGGGTTGCTATCTGAAATAATAGCAACCCATCATTTGAAGCCCGGGTTACAGTACCGAGATAAGGATATCGAACAGCCCCGTTGTAGAAGATAGAAGTCATCATCCCTAAAACTTTCACCACCAAAGTTTCCAAGACTCTTGAATCGAAGAGAGAAATTGAGCCACTTGAAAGTGAGACTTTGGCAGCTTCTCCCCAAACCGAAAATCCTTATGTTGAGCAGATTCGAAGCTATATTTCAAGCTTGCCTTAGCAAGGTGCAGAGATGCACACCATAATCATAAATCTCATTGCTCCATTTAAGAGCGATAATCGAGGATCTCTATTCGGGTTATATCATCAAGAAAAGAACGACAGCGTTTCATCCCACTCTTTAAATTTCTTCTCAAATTTCATTACCATGAAGTCGGAAGCAATCCATTCCAAAAGGTGTCAAGAGACCACTTCCCCACGTAGTTGAATTGATGCGGTCGGTCTCTATGTATAATGCTCACGAACTCTCCAAATACACATCATGAGGGAATGAAAACATCTTCCCATGTTCACATTTTTCTTCCGGATGATCATGTATGAAGCTCAAGAACCCGAATTACACCAATACCAAGAGCTCTCTCGAATACACATCATGAGGGAATGAAAACACCTCCCATGTTCACATTTTTCTTCCCGATGATCGTGTATGAAGCTCAAGAATCAAGTACACATTCCTACCGAAATAATAATGATAACACCTCCTCATGTCATACATTTGTCTCCGAATATGTCATACTCGTGTACCTCTTTTATCTTCGAAACTTTCTCTTACATCTCTTTCCCCACGTAGTTGGAATAAGAACACTAAGCGCTTTGATGAGTAAAACCTTGAGTTTCTCTATGGTCATGACATTTGTTTTCGGGATATCTTCAATCACTTAGAAGAATTAAGTTCATCAAGTTTACTCGTCATGAGTCAAACCTTGAGTTTCTCTCATGATAATAACATTTGTCTTCCGGGATATCTTCAATTTCTTAGAAGTATTAAGTACATCAAGTTTACTCGCGTTTAGATTCTTGTCTCCTTCCCTCTTTCGGTTTTGATACTTGAATCAGCGACTCTTTGAATGCCCAAATACTTGAAATTTGTTGAGAAGATCGCTTGAAGTCTTTGTGAGAATCAACTTGTGAAGAATCTCTCGACTATTTATATCAACCCTTACAGACTATTTGAGTGACCATCAAGAAGAAAACCCGCTATACTATACTTGAAAATGAAGTCAACTTCCCACATTTGTATCTTAAGCTTGCACTAATGATGGAAGAGCGGTGTAGAGAATTTCGCTTCAAGCAAATCTCTAAGTACTCACTACCCAAACAAAGTATGAGACATTAACACCTCTTGCGATTATCCACACCGTCATATCGTGTGACATCGAGTAAAACAAAGTAACTCCTAATTGTGATAGTTAACCAGGTCTTCAACCATCCACCTCGACTGCTGGTAACTAGATAAACCAAGTATTCAACTCAAATTCTTAAGCTCGATCAAGTTATCGAATAAGAACACGCCTTTGTGAAAGTCAACTTCAATCTCAAATAAGTGATAAATGATTAACTCCGAAGTAATCAACTTGAGTCAAATGTCCAAAACGAAATAGTCAATAACAACGTCTCGAGTAGTCACTGCTAAAGAATATGAGCAAGTCTAATTGGGAATTGAATCTGACTTATAACTTTCTCCCAATTAGTGCTCTCTCCTAAACCGACAATCTGTTTGATAAATGCCCAAATTAAGAAGAAGTCTTTAGATCGATAAATGCAACTCGTCTTTAGTCTTCTAACATGTAGCGAGAAAATGTAGAGCAGTGTAGACTCGACCTTCTTCAAGATTGTGCGGTTGGGGAATAGATAGTTAACATCTTCAACTCACACCAAAAAGCATCCCACCAAAAGCATCCCAATTAACTTACATCTTGCAAATCCCTTAACTAAAATCTCTCCCAATCAAACAAGAACGAGAAAGATGTTCATCAAGGAAATCGACAATTAGGCGCAGCGAACACACAAGATGGTAGCATGAAACTACCAATCACATCAAACAAGAACGAGAGATTGTTCGGAATCATCATGTTGAAGTATCGTGAAGCACTAACCGGAAGCACTTTGTCAATAAACTCATCAATCCGGTGAAGATGTCAACCAGCGGCTCTTAGAAGAAAAACTCCATGTGAAGATGACCCGATAAGAAGAGGCTCGGTTCTTACATGAGTTTAGAGCCGTATGACCATTTATATTCTCAAATATCAATCAACAATGCAAAAATTCACACTTCTTCTCCCTCAAGAATTGCATACGGAGATGCCATTCTTGACTAAATAAGTGAAAATCATCCTGATGTTCTATTCACACTTCTCTCTATGAAAGTCGTACATGATGTCACCATCTTCATTATAATTGAGCAAGTGGAATGAGAAAACAATCGGTGGTAGCCCGGTTCACTTGATGACCAAGCGCATGGAAAAGTATGAAGCATGTTGATGAGAATGGTCATAATAAGAAGATTTCTCTTCGAAAATAAAGCTATTGAAGCGTACACTTTTCTTTTCTTTAGAGAACGAGGCTGAGAGTGTGAGCAGGCGTCATAATCTCTCTCTTTTCACTCTCTTAGCAAAACATGCAATCAACCCCATTATCATTCTCAGAGGCTCTTTGTCGTGACAAGCGATGGAAAACCCGATATAATGAATTTGACCACAAGTAAACTACCACAACTCATGACTTAAACTTGCACATATGTAACAAAGAGCGGTGTCGAGAATTCATGCCCATTTGAATCTCTAAGTACTCTATACTCTTCACCCAACCAACCATCAAGTAATAGACGTACATTACCTCTTGAAAATCCACAATTGAATGTGACCTTTGAGCACTACAACGTAACTCCTTTAAGTGATAGTTATTTTGAGGTGATAAGAGCCCAATTCCCAAGTGGTAAAAGAAGAAGTAAAAGTCACCCAACAATAAATAGATTTCCAAGTCTTCGCTTTTGATAATAAGCTTGAAAAGGATCATGAAGAATCTTCATCCATCCATCCCCGATATCTTGGATGCTAAGTACACTCGCCCGTGATAATTCACTTCAACTTCAAATAAATAATAATGAATTAACGCTGTTGTCACATCTTACGGTTAATCGCTCAAATCTAGCCTTCTTTGACATTTAAATGAACTATGATAATGGTTTCATCCCAACCATGGTCAAAAGCACATAACTCAAGTAAAACCTTGTAATAGCCAAACCGCCATGACAAAAATCCAAACACATCCAATTTATGAAGTACACCCTTTTATCCTTCTTCAAGCGAAACTCGTAGCACCAAGATCGAAAAGATCCGTAATTACACTTTCTCATTCTCCGGGATGGTTCCATCATCACGGATTTTACAATTCTATGGTTTAAACCGAAAAATAGTTTCATTCATGGATTTTACAAAACCAAGAATAAACCGTAAGATAGATCCGAAATGCACTTTACTATTACTGTGGTGTTTCCATTGTCACGGATTTTACAAGTCTATGATTTAAACCGAGAAATAGATTCTTCATGGATTTTACAAAATCAAGACAAAACCGTAAACAATATCGGCTTGAATGTGTTGTGACCACTTTGGTTTCGGTTAATATCTCTGCTTTAGGGAACATGTAGTGGTTCAAAGAATCGCTCATTGTCCAACATCAACAACATCATCAACCATCCAATTAACACTTTGGTAAAACATCATTCACGATTCGCCGGCTATTGTAGGGACCACATGGAGAATTAAACCTAATATGCCAAACTTGATCATGAAGTAAAACTCCCAGTTGTTACTTAAACTTGTACAAATTCTTGTGAAGAAGAAGCGGTGTACCCAAGTACAAAACCTCTTGACATTCTCAATCGAGTGAGACACCGAAGTGATAGTTACGTTATGGGTAAAGCAAGAAAGAACCACGGCCGTAATTAAATAGTCAAGTCTTTATCACTCTCTATAAATGCTCAAACAAGTCATCTTGGCGGAAGGGTAGAAAGAAAAAGACGAAATAAGTAAACGCAGCGAAAAAGCCTCACTTCAAATTCAAATAAGAAATACCGTCTAAACAATCCCGTAGTCAACATTTTGAATAGTAATTGAGGCCATGACAACATATTCTTCGTGAAAATGTATTCACCAAAGTACCAATCCTCATAACATAACATTCCGTGAAGAGTGCAGTATGAGATATCCGATTCAAGCGATTAAGACCGAGATCCAAAAGTTACCACATAACCCGTTCCAAGATTAATACAATTTATCACGTGGCCCATGTGATTAATCGAAATCTCGCGCTCATAATTCTCAATCCCAAATCACAAATAACTCAAATAGCATGAATTGTTAATCACAATCAAGTATTAAGTAAAAAGCGTGATATTGTCATCACAACCAAAACATTCGCCAAACTCTTGTCCATGATCGTTATAACACAATAAGTCACTCAATATTCTCAAGATACTCACCCACGTCCAACTCACAGCCCATGACCAAATGAAACAGCCCATTAGAGTTGCACCAAGCCCACGAATACAAAACAGATCCAAAACCAACTTTTACCCTAATATGTCTGGTTATATATCAGCACATAAGTCTTATGCTAATCCTAATCCTCATTTTAAACTCACACCAAACCCTAAATTTGAAATCCGCCTCCATCATCAGTATTATCCCAACAAACCCTAAAAATACTCGGACAACCATAACAAAGGAGTGTACGCCTCCATCTCTTAAAAACTGATTCACTAAGTCAGTCAAGTTCCAATCCATATTTTCTCACAAGTCAAGACCCTAATCGCCCTAAAAAAAACGCATCCATATAATAAGCATAAAATCTTGTTGAACCATACAAGCTCACCACGAGATGGTTGGAGCACGACAACAAGATCTCAATATCATAAGCCAGGGATGGTTATAAAGGTATAGATATTGGCTTCACGATCAATAACTTGGTAACGTGTAGGCAATTTTTCTTAGCTCTGATCGAGTTACAATTTCACGTTTTATATTTTAATTTCCTTTTTCGAATCAAAGAATCGAAATAAGACCATGGTTATTATCGATTCTTTAATATTCAAGATATTGTAAAAGTTTTCAAAACAAAGAAAGTTTATAACGAAATTGTTACAAGACTTTCTTTGTTTACGGATATAGAACACTCATAAGGTCAATGATGATATCATGGGTTTTGAATGAATCTGAACCGATTATTGAAATATCTCTCACCCATGAAAATTCAGAGGTCTTTCATTATAATTACGATTGAGTCTTGGATATGAGATGATGAGTTAGGATAGGTTTGGGATTGGTGTTAGGTTGAAGCTGCTTTGTTGGTGATTGATATGTGACCGATGATGGTTATAACTCGAGGTCGTGGTAATATTAATTGGTATAATGGTATAAGTCTTTTGGTCTTTGGTCATTTGTTGTCATTCTTCTTCTACATTTACATCTTGAGTCGCTAGCCAAAGTTTAGAGTCAAGTTGCTAAGCTAAGAATCATACCAACTCGCTAACCATTTATAAACAAGTCGCTAGTCGAGGTATTTAGCCCAAGTCGCTAGCACTTTAAGTCACAACTTCGCTACCATTAAGTCGCTAGGAGTCAGTCAAGTCGCTAGCTTTTCGCTTGACTAAAAATCAAGCCGTTACCAGTCGCTATATCATTAAAACACATAAATCGCTAACTTGTTCAATAACAAGTCGCTAGCCTAAATCGCTACCAAAAATGACAAGTCGCTAGGTCTTCAAACCCAAGTCGCTACATGATACATTGAATCTGGACAAGTTTCCAAGTCGCTATATTACTAAGACAAGTCGCTATTAAGAACATGGTAACTCGCTAGAAGAAGCTTTAAAACCATTTCGTACTTAAACCCGTAAAACTTGTTTTGACCCGTAAAATGAATATGATTATCATTTTGGCCCAAGTTTGACCTTGTTAACATAAACAAATATTGACAACATAGTAACGTCACCAATATTTTGACCACAAATACACCGGATTTGGTACCCAAAGACTGATAAAGGTGAGACAAACACATAGACAAAACAGTTTAGACAACTTGACACGAACATATATTCATTGAAAGACCAATACTTAATAGACCAAAAGAAACTTATTAAAAACTGTTGAAACTATAAGATTCAACCAAAAGATGATAAAAAGCAGTTTCAACCAATATTAGAGCCAACAAAAATCAATAAACCACAATAACCACTATAAAAAACCACACAAATCAAAGAAACACAACAACCTTGGCTCTTGATACCAATTGTTGGGATCCAATATTTATTGTGTTGATGATTCGGTGGTCTTGGATGATCAAAATACATGTTTGCCATAGTTAGAGAGTTAGTAGAGAGAGGGTGTTCTTGCTAGAGACTTGGTTCTCAAAAGTGTGGAATATTAGATTGAAAAGCACCACCCTTCCATGGATGGAAGGGGTATTTATACTACACAATACACGACCTCCTATTGGCCTCATGGATCGGGGATACGATGGGTAAAGACCCGTCCTTCCTCCACGGAGTTGCTCTAAGCTATACTACGCTACAAACTAATAAATAAACTACTAAATAACGTAAATAACGATATGTCTCGAGCTAACATATGCTAGACCATTATTGGGGTGACCGACTCTTTAACATGGAATTTCAATTCCTAACATCCACGACTTGGTCTAAAGAGTCTACAATCGAAACACTCAAACGTCTTCAAGAGGAAAACGAGGAGTAAAGGTCTTTCTTCATCCATCTCTTGTAAATATTTAGTTTGAAAAGAAAAATACAAAATTACAAAACCTTCAAAAAGCAAATAGAAAATTATAAAACATTCAAAAAATCCATAAAGTTTTGAAAAATCTTGAAAAATTTCAAAAAATATTGTCTTTTTGTCATGTTTTTCTCGATTCGAAAATATCTACGGTCTTTGTCTTTGTCATTCAAAGAATAACACGGACTTTAGATATTGTTCAATATTCCAATATATATATATATATATATATATATATATATATATATATATATATATATATATATATATATATATATATATATATATATATTTGGGAGAAAGTGAAATAAATCCATTTTCAAAGAAAGAAAGAGTCATGCTTTATCTTGTTTTTCAAAACTCATGCTCTGATTCTATAAACAATTACTTACTATCTAATGAAAACTAATTGCTTTGTGAAATAACTCAGTCTCTATTTTTGAATATCATCTGGACTTAACGTTTGTCAAAAATATCTATCTCTCAATCAACAACTTATGTCAGTGATTGAGGGGGATAATGATTTCAATTAAATCAAAAGGTTATTTGTCATACAATTGTTTTCAAAAGATAATCATGCATGTTTAATCAATAGATTTTAAAGTCTCATAATCCGATCCTTATCAGTTAAAATTTTTTCATAATCAAGTCACAATTCTCCTCAAAAGCTTTCAAAATTAATTTAAATCTACAGAGATCACAAATCTCAAATGAGTAGAAAATTGTAATCGGGGGAGAATTTGTAATTTAAATTGGATTTAAACTGATGATTCGATAAATGGTATCACAATTGTTTTGCAAGCTTTCCTCCCCACATGCGCCAAACGATTTCAAGTTTTCCATGCACATGTTGAGAGGAGCATCCTTTTAAAACCACAAAGAATTGAAGCGTGATTGATTTGTCTCTAAGTGTGTGTTCCTTCTAATATGTGCAAAACACTTTGAAACCTCGAGGCACATATTAAGGAGGAGCAAACTAATGAAACCTCATCCTTCCCAAATATGCTTTATCTACTTGATTTAATCAAGGAAGTGATGTTGACATCTTTTAGAAAATGGTATTCAAAGAAGTTAATTCTTCCTCTTGCCTCCGTGTGCTAAAGCAATTTCTAATACATGATGCACATGTTGAGGGGACTCTTTGTCTAAAAATATCAAAAACAATTCGGTACAAATGCTTTGATAATATATCACAAGTATACGGATTGATTTTCAAATAGTTTTCAATTGGTTCCAACGGCAGATGAACAATACCATATAGACCCACCAAATTTACTTTATGTATGGTGATATAAGGATGGTTAGGTTAGGTATTCGTTCCCACGATCTCGCCGTAACGGAGGGATCTTCGAGGACAATCCACTAGATAGTGTAGAGTCCTTAGGTATGATGAAAAAGGAGAAAAGGGAGATATGGGAAGAGTGCGGATCGAGATAGAGCTAGAACTAGAATAAACCCAACAAGGTTCTAGTTATGAAATCTCGATAAAACGAAGAGGTTGAAGAATGAAAAAGAGTTTGATGTAAAAAGGGTGAAAAGAAATATCCTCCAATAATTCAACCTTAGAGGCGATGCGGGTTCAATACATATGCCCCTGGGTGTTTACTAAGGTAACATCGGTATTGAAGACAAGGCGTCATCGACCCGGTGGCCTTTGCATTACAACTTCCCAAACCACTCAAGTTCCTCTTAAAAGGGCTTGTTTCATTCTCACGGGGAACCGACATTATCTATCGACTTTCTCTTAGAGTTTATTGATATTGAAGTAGGAGACCCTCTCCACAGTCTCGGCATAGGAACCAAATGTGCACAATTAAGTAGAGCCTCGGGATCATCTATAAATCTCATTAGGACACTATCAATGAAGACTCTACTGTTTCACACAATGTGGAAGAGATTATATCTTATGAGTCCTATATTGCCGTAACATCCGAGTGATATGCAAACATATTTACAATGAAGATGGAAAGCCTTCAGGAGCCAACATCAAACAAGCCCCTGGTGGGTGGCATGTGAGATCTATCCAATAGATCAACCATGTGACTACTGAACAGAAACAATGGGGCGATTTAATCTTTTAAATCAATCCTGGTTCAGGTAATGGATTGACGGATACCTTTGAAAAACCGGTCGTTATGCTTAAAAATTCTATTCATTAGCACATCGACTGTGTACTAATATTTCAAAATAAAAGGTGTTTATGATTGATAATTGATTTTCTTTAAAACCTTTGTTGTATTGCAAAAAAAACAATTTCTATTGAGCGATACACGATTGCTTTTCAAATCTCTTCCTATCAATCAGTGAATCTCAATTTGCTGGTTCACTCACTCCGTGTGGTCTTCTTTAAGACGTTCAGCTTGAGAACAATTAGAACACTGTATGAAATCCCGTCAAGGAAATTCTTCGAATTAAACCTGATCACGCAGCGATTTGTACCGATCAACGAGGGAACCGTGGGCCATGTACCTCAATTCAACGAAAGTGATCAAAGACACTTTCGTATGATTTATTGCTAAGCATTGTATGTAGACGCTTGACGCGTTTGCGGTGATCGAGAATGAAGCGGTCAATCCATAGCCTCATGCTCACACAACACATTCATTTCTAAAGAAATCATGACAAGTGCATCAATGACTCGATATTTTCAATCCATGCTTCGCTATGCTACTTCGCAATATCATTAATCAACGAAGCTTCCACTACTACGATGAGAATATATCATGATCCGTAATGTGAGCATGTCGGTCCATAAGTCACAAGATCACATAATACCAACATCACAATGGATGGGTCGAGATTTATGTTTATTGATGATCTCAATGCTGGCTCAAAACTCATTATCGTGTGGATCGGTTAAAGACCTCCACATTGATTATCCAAACATGCAATAATGAAGATTCGATGACTCACGATCATTAGAGCAAACAACATTAACAAGAATCCAAGAACATTCTAATTGTAATATCTGTTTTGTATTCTATGTGTTTTGAGGTGACCTCCTTAGGGGAGATTGTTAGGATTTAGTAAATCAAGTTATTAAAGAGTCGGTCACCTCAAGTATATGTAATCGTTAGAAAGCTCGTAGTCATAGATTAGTTAATGTTTAGTAGTATTTAGTTAAGTAACACCGGGAGAACGGACGGGTCTTTACCATTGTATTCCTGATCCATGACCTGTAGGTGGCGATTTATATAAGAACTATAAATACTCTCTACCTCCCAAGGTAGAGAGTTGGAGCCTCATAATAAGATTTTCTTCTCTCACTAAATTTCCCAACCTCTAACTTTCTCTATCTAAAACCATAGTATATGCCTCTTTGATCTTTGGTTTAGTGTGTTTGTGAAATCAATATATTACAAAAATATTGGAAATGGATAAGTGTAGGACCTTAAATATATCAACCTTATCAAGCATACCAACCTAAAACACACACGTATAAACGTATGCGTAAAGAAGCAAGACAACAAAGAGAGATTAAGCAAAGAAGGTGGTGACTTGAATGATATGGATCGTGTATTTGTTTAGAGAGAAAAGGAGAAGAACATGAAACAATATTTCATAAGAAAAACACACACACATACACACTCAAGCACACCCCTCAAATGACACATTTGAGGGGTGTTTATACTTCCATACTAAACACCCTAATGGGCTTGGCATGGGCTTGGATTGGGTTGGATTGGATAATAGCTTACATAAGGCTAGCTTATCTTAACTATTAACCATTTAGCTTAGCCCAATCCACGAGCCCGTTGACTATTCTATCATGATATCTAACACACGTTACAAATTTCCTAAACATGAATGACCACCACTTCTATTAATTATTATTACGGCTAACAATCTCCCCTTAAAGGGTGGTCATTCAAAAGATGCTCCACTTGATAAGGTCTTTAGTCTTTTTGAGCTTGAACTTTGTGTGTAGATATATAATAGTCTTGATTTTTGTTCCTTCATGCTTTGTGATCAGTTAATGTGGTTGTCTGTCGTTTTTCAACTCCATTGATGTAGGTGTCTCCACGTCTTTCTCCACCATGCTCACACTTCCTTTTGACTTTGAGTTTCCAATGATGAAGTTCTCTAGTCTTTAAACTTTGTAGATTCTTTGACATTGACGAAGAATCATCTTTAACTTGTGTTACCTTCGATTTTGATGAGAACATTCATTTGACCATTTGAGACATACTATGCGTAACCCATAAAGAATTACCGAAGTGACCTACTGTCAGGGCTGTTTGATGTTGACCATGGCAGGAATTTCCATTCAATCATTGAGGATCACATTTGTGAAACGTCTCATAAATGTTCGGCAGCTAAGATCTGCGTGAGGACTCTAGAATGTATCACTTGTGTCCTTATTGATGAACAAACAAGCGATGAAATATCAAGTGTTCCTATGAGATCTTTTGATGAATTTCGTGGCTCTAGACTCAATAGTGCGCTTTGGTTTTCCTAAGCGGAGACTAGTGGGAGAGGGTCTCTCTTCAATACCAACGATCTCTAAGAGAAAGTCGATAGATTATGTAGGGTTCCCGGTGAGAATGAAACAAATCCTTTTAAGAGGAATTGAGTGGCTAGAAGGTTTAGTGCAAGGCGCCACCGGGTCCATGACGCCTTTGTCTTCAATACCTCAAGGCCATCTAAGTGACAACCAAGAGTGTATGTATTGAACCCGGTTTCTTCCTAAGGTTGATTATGGAGGGCTATTTCTTTTTACCCTTTTCTTTACTTTTCTTTTAATTCTTCAACCCTTCTTTCTCCTTTATCACATTATTACTTTTTTCAATCATTCCTAAGGACTTCTAATACTAACTATTTGTGATGTCCTTGGGTAGATCCCTCCGGCTCCCAAGGATCATACGACGGATTTACCTATCCTTAGTCACCTTATAACTCCATGACTGTCCCATGTTGCCATAAAACTATTTTTCTTGAAAATCTCAAAGTGTTTATGATTATAAAACATGATTTGTTAATACCTCGAGAGCTTTATATTTTCGAAACACTCCCCTTCACATGTGCTTATATTGTTTTGACTTAAATCGCATTGCAGGGTGAGTTCGCACTTTTGAATTGATCGGCTCATGATAGACAATTCCCACGTGACAAGGTTACGTTGTTTAGTTAAAGAGTTCCATTGTCGGTTTTAGTGACAACTAGCTCTAATAACTAAATTGAAGTTGTAAACACTTCTTGAAAAGAAGGTTAGACCCATGTAAGTTCATGTCTATCACAAGTTTCTCGAAATGGTACATTTCTTGACATTGATTACTCAATCAATTCATTGGTTTTGAGTGAGTCGAGCTCTTTTGAGATTCAAACACCGATCATTAAACATTTTTGATCACATTTTAATCACGCTTATCTCCTCAAAAATAGCATATCTATGATGTTTTTGAAACAAAATGATTAAAAGATATGTTTTTCGAAAAGCATTTGGAGAGAAACCGATTTAGCATGAATTTTGGAACAATTTTGGTTTTATACTCCCCTTAAAGCTAGCATAATTTTCATATAGAAAGTTTAGAATCAATTAAGGGTTTAGAGGGAGTTATCTTGGAACCAAATGTGAGAGATTTTGAAAAATCTTTTGAAAAAATTAGAATCAATGGTACGTAAGATGATGAAGATTTTGAAAATCTTTTGAAGATAATTAGAGAAGAATTATCTTCATTTGTTTTAGGATAAGTGCTCGATATTTATGAAAATCGATTTTGCATATCACTTTCCTTTCTTTAAAGTTCGGGTTACGATCAAGTAATCGCGAAGCTATTATGTTTTTAGGAAAAGTGCTTTGAAAAATATTTAAAACCTTTGATTTGGTTAAGCACTTTCATTTCTTTGAAGCGCTGGTCCTGAATCGATGTGTCCAAAAGCCATTATTTTGAAGTCCCGTTTCGCATCAAGTATACGAAAGCCATTATTTGAAGAAAATTTGAGAAACGACTTGTTTTAGAAAACATATAAAGAACTCTCGCTCAAGCATCCGTATATGTCCGTATTATTGTTGAATGACATTTCTAGAAACGTATATAATATCGATTATACGAGACATGTCGTGAGAAAAATATTTTGAATTTTTGATTTTATATTGTTTTGTATTTTTGAAAGATTTTCTATTTTGTATTTTGCTTTTGTTGATTTTATAAAAGAAATGGAAAATCAAAGATAGATTTATTGAAAGAATGAAGAGGAAGAGTTTACGTAATTGGAACCCTCCGATGAACCGGGTTCTCGAGATATTTGATTCATGTGCAAACCAAAGTCAAGAGATTTCACAAATAATGATGTTAGAAGTATTTGATTCCTCACACCGAGGTTGTTCACCGTTGACGGTTGTAATGGTTTCTACTTCATTATCCCGATGAATTACACTATTATCCGTGTTGGTACAAGTATCAAAAATCTTTCCTGTGAGAATCCATCTAAGACCTAATTTGTTGAAAACTTTCTCCGTGGGTATCCACCTAAGGTGAGATCTAGGAGTTGTTTTCTTTTAAATGCAATGGAAGACTCATTTTTAGAAAAACTACGTCCTAAAGAGATCCACCTATTAGGTTTGTTTTCCATGTTTATCTTTTCAACGAGTTTGTTTCTGTATGGTGTCTTAGTGGATTGAACCTTAGTGTGAATCTTTGATCTTGAGATATTTGGCAAGACATGCTTCATGATTACGAAAAGACACATTTTTTATACATGTAGGACGTGATGTGATTCGACATTCTTGTTTAGAGCAAGCCTATCTTAACTTTGTCACTACATACCATTTGGCAAATGATTCTTGTTCAAAAAGACTTAGAATTTCTAGTGTTGTTTTCACGTGCATAGCATTCTCGCTTCCGTAATCACTCTTAGATGCATGCCAATTCCTAGTCATTTGATGAGTATTTCTAGGTAATGGTTTACAACTACTAATATTGCCTTTGAAATCTTGTAGAATTCATCACCCTAGATGTTGCACCTAAAATTTCGTCTTTTCAAGTGCAGGCTTTTTCCTAGCTTCTTCATAGTGATTGTTGACCATGTCGTTAGAACCAACAAATTCTTTAACTGGATTTTTGGTCACATTCCGTACTAGTCTTAGAAATGCGTGTAAACACTTTTTCTTTATCAAAACATGTTTTTAAAACCTTTGATAATTCTCTTTTATAGGCAAAGACCTGGAGCGATTTTTGATAAATCATTTTCTCATTGACTTTGGAGGAAACCGAGAAATAGACATTTTGGTTTGAAAACCGGTTTGGGAACATTTGTTTTCTCTTGAGTCAATGGTTTTGCAAACTTAGTATCCAAAGCCTTCCTTTTTAGACATTCCAACTGAGCTCTCAAAAGATCATTTTGCTCTTTCATGTCCTTGTAGGCACGCTCATACGACAGTTTGTCATACTTGCATTCCTCGGTTTTTCGATCAAGTTGTTTAAAATAGGACACGTTTTCTTTTTCAAGTTTTTCAAGAGCTTTTTCATATTTTGAAACAATTGCGGAGGTCTCAGACTGGAGTCTTTCATGATCTTCAACAGAATATGTTTGTAAAACAATGGACATGATATCAGTAGTTATAACATCTTCGAAGAGAGAATCATTTAAATTTTCCAAAACTTTGATGTGTTCAAAACTTTCATTAGCTTGCTTTACCAGGGATTTATGGTCCTTGACAAAGTCACCTGTTTCTTTCAAAAATGCTTGTTCAAAATGAATTACCCTTGCACTGATGTTATTCAGCGGAGGGGTAATTTGAGTTTCAAAAAACTTTTTACATCAAAACTAGAAAACAAGATGTTAGTTGTAATATTGGTTTTAGTTTTAACTGTCTCTTGAAGTCCCTCAATTCTAATTTTAGCGTCATCTAAAATGCTTCTAGCATCACTTGTGTTAAAAGGATTGTTTGAAGACATTTGTTTGATTTTCGAAAAAGATTGTGAGACAACTACAGGAGTTGAAACTGGTATTGAAACTGGTGTTGACTCTTTGTTTGAAACACTGGGCGTTATGGAAAACTTTGACTTTTCTTTTTGTGAAACAAAAGTAATTCAATTAATTTTGTTCCATTTTTTATAATCAATTGGTTTTAGATCTGGATTCTTTTGTTGCTTTTTTGATCTACTCTTATCAGATAGTTCTAACATTTCAAGAGAATTACGAGCGATTATGGGTTCATGCAAAGCTTTTCCATTGTTCAAAACATTTTGTTCTTTCTGAGCTTTCTTGAGGAAACAAGGAGGTGAGTTACCAAGAGCCATTTTTTGTGTTGTATGAAAATACGGATTTGTTTGATTAATCAGCATATTAGTTGATTTAGCTGAATGACCCGTTGTAACAAGCAAATTTTCCAATTTTTTTATTTTTTCATCTTTATCAAGAATTTCATCAAGAAGAGAATCTTCTCGTTTTGAAAAATCAGTAATCAACTGTTTCTTCTCTTTTTCAAGATCAGAATAAGTTGCTTGTTGTTTAGAAAGTTGGTTTTTAAGATCAGAAATTTCCTTGTTCAAAGATTTTATTTTCAAGTTCAAATTAACATCAAGCGTGTTATACTTGATTTGCAATTGTGTTTCTTTTAAAACAGAATCTCGATAACCAATTTCTAATTCTGACTCTTTGTTTTTGTGAAATTCAAAAGCTTTTGCGTTCTCCTTGTAACTCTCAAGCTCAGCGGTCAATTTAGCATTTGCGGCCTTAACATCGCGATTGACCGTTTTAACTTTCTCAACCTCAATACCACAATTATTAATTAATGTTTCAAAGAGAGCACATGTTTCCTCATCATTAGCACCATTTTGTTCACCTTGACCGTCATTAGGATCCATATATGGAGTTTCAGAGTTAACATTGCTATTAACTTGCTCCCCCACATATGTGTCATAATAAGGTTCGGGAGACACAGAATGTGGCTTCTCATGAGTAAACGGATTAGCAACATTACTATAATTTGGTACCTCATTGAGTGGATCTGTGTCATAGACAGGAGGTGTGTCAGAAGTACCGCTTGATGTTGTGTCCTGCTGGTTGATTGTAAGACAGTAGTTTGCATTTACGTTTGCTTTATCTGCCCATCCTGGATTCCTGAATTCGTATTCCTTAGCAGTGAACTCTATTCCCAATTCTTCTTTCAGTGCTAACATCAACATGTACTTGACCTTTTCAACACTGCATTCTGAATCAAGATAACCTGAATCTTAGCTTTGAGGTTCGAAGGTAGCATTCTGAACCGAAGTTATAAAACAGTTATTTTCATTTAGATATACCAGATTCTAATTCATAATTTGACCCCCCTGATGTCCAACATACTGCCCTGCATATTGCATATGATTCCCCATATGTATACCTGTAGCAAATCCTTGATGATTCCCAATCACATCAACCATTTATCCTCCTTGACCCATATGCATACTTGGTTGAGCAAACTGCGTATTGAACTCTGAAATCCATGCATTGGAGAATGAGGCAATGGAATTTGTGAAAGCAGTTTTAAGACGATCTTCGTCAGTTGCCATTGACGAAGGTATTTGATGATAAAGTTGATACAGGATCGATTCAACGATAAAGGAGTTGTGTTTAATAAGGTATGGCCATTTGAAGTTTTGCTGAAAATCTTACTCGTAAACTTGTTCTTAGGCGTAAAATTTTATGTCCCAAAATTTTAAATACACCATAAAATTCAATTCTAAGGTTGTATGAAAAATTTGAGTTTTGACAATTTTGAAGCCAAATTTGACCGAAAAAATTTGAATTTGGGTCCAAAAATTTGAATTTGTGACCAAAATTTTCCAAGTTATATCAAAATTTGAATTTCACGTAAAAATTGAACGTTTAGACTCCCCTAATTTTTATTTATTTATTTATTTTTTTTGAAGAAATCCTTTAGGCGAAGAAAATGCTTAGAAATAGACAGAAGAAGTTACGCGTAGAGTCCTGTTATGCATAAACTATGAGCTTAGGCGTAGACGTTGGTGCTTAGGCGTAGGATTTCCTTATGCGTAAAACCCAACTTACGCGTAGGAATAGCTTACGCGTAAAACTAGGGTTTTGCCCAAAAATCCTTTACACTTATACCAGTGTAGAAGATATCCAAAGTCGAAGTGTTCCACAAACTTATCCAAGTGAGGGAAGCACTGAGTAACCGTTGTAGCACGAAGATTCTTCACCAAAAGCTTATGCGTAGGATTTACACTTCTTACGCGTAGACCTTACGCGTAGGATTAGGGTTTTGACTTTTCTTACGCGTAAAAAGAGGGTTTTGACCAAAAGTATGCTTACGCGTAAACTGCCCAAAAATGTGTAAAACACGATTTTTCACCCAAAAACACGTTTCCAAATGATTTATTTTGCACAAACTTCTTCCAAAACACTTAAAGATCAACAAAAACTACAACTTTAACCTTAAAAACACGTAAAAATCAAAACTTTATATAAAAAGCTTGCGTTTTTTTATATAAAAAACGAAACTTGTTTTGTCAAGCTTTAACAAAAACGCAACACAAACACTCCTGAACCATAGTAGGACCTTAAATATATCAACCTTATCAACGAATACCAACCTAAACACATACGTATAAACGTATGCGTAAATAAGCAAGACAACTGATGAGTGTCTAAATACTCATCATTTTTGTACAATATAAACTGCAAAATCATCTGAAAACACTCAAAAATGCATCAAAATGATGAAAATATCACAAATCAGTGTTTTATTTGTTTCAAATGCAAAAATATCAAATCAGATGAAAAACGTATCAAGTTTGCAAAATTGGCAGTTTTAGTCCCCCAAGTTTCAAAATTTGTCAAAAACAGTCCCTGGTAAATCAAAATAAAGAAAAATGTCATTTAAGGTCTATGGGATTCAAAAGTTGTTAAAACAAACCCTTCAAAGTTTAAAATTTTCAAAATTACAACTTTGGTCCCTCAACTTTGAAAAGTGGCAAAAATGGTCCTTGGAAATTGGAAATTGTCAAGTTTAGTCCTTATACTATTAGAGCTTGTCACTTTTAGTCCCTTGGAGAAACTTTGTGAAATTGGCAGAAGTAGTCCCTTGATTTTCAGAAATTGCATATCTAGTCCTTGTGATATTAAACCCTTTAACCTATTGGACCCTATCACAAACCAAGTGACCCCCTGTCACTAACCATTTTGGACCCCCCCTATTATTAATACCCTGGTCAACCCCTCTGGTCAAAACAAACGCCCTTGGCGCCTTTTTCTTGCCCACTTCCTCCCAACCACTGTCTGCAAAACCACCTTCACCCTCACCTCCAGCTCAACCCCCCTCATCTCCATGTCCCCTCCACCTCCACAATCCAACAAGAAACATTTATTGCACACCCCCTAACACTCAACCCCACCTGTTGATATCCCAAAATTCCCGTCAAAATGATCCTATGGCCAATATTCACTTAAGCTCATCCAATGGTCAAGGAAATTAGTGGGAAAAGCTCAGAGCAAGTGGAGAGGCAGTTTGGGTATAAAAAAAAGAAGCAAGTGGAGATAGAAAAAGTGTGTGTAGCTAGTTTTATTTTTTCTCTTTAATGTCTTTTTTTTAATCAAATGTTTTAGTTTAAGTCATATTGTTATAATTTCTGTTTCTATGTATCAAACTAAGTTATTTTATAAGTTGCAATCCAGTTTTAAGGTGTAATTCAAGGTTTAATATCATTTTATGTTTTCAAGTCTACTGTTGAAATTTTCAGTTTCAAACTCTATTGTCCAAGTTGTTAATGGCTTATTTTTAAGCTTTACAAAGTTTAGTTAAGCTCATCATAGCTTTTTGCAAACTTATAAGTTACTCTCAAGTAAAATTGTCTCATGGTCAACAAAAGTCAAATCTGGCCAAGAATGGAAATGGTGATGGTATGTGGGTGATGCAGTGATGATAATGGGTTAAATTAGATTAGCTTAGATTAGTTTTGGGTTTGGTTTTGGCCTACAACAACAGCTGGACAGTTGTGAGTATTTGTCTCATTTTTACATTTTTAATCAATTTTGCATTTTATGCTTGTTTGAGTATCTGTGGTCACCACTAGTGTAGACTTGTTTATATAGTTGTATCTAGGTCCTGTTAACTCAGTTTAATTATTGGAACAAGTGGATTAGAGATTAGCTTATTTAAATTTGTAAAACAGTTGATAAAAGGTGTGTTTGGCACTGCTGATATATCTGTCCTAGAGGCTTACTCAGTAGATAGAACCTCTTGGTTTATGTTTGTTTAGCTGTCTTTGACTCCCATCTGTCTTACTTTTGTGCTTGTAACCACCAAAAGTCAAAATCGTTCTAATTTGTCTTAAACAGGTTCACTGTTGGAGTTTTTTGAGAATCAAAGTCTTGAATTGTGTTTAAAATACATAGATAAAGGTTGCTTTAGCTTCATTTCATCCATTAACATCAAGTTCAGTCCAAAAATTGGCTTCAAAATTCATTTTGGTCAACTTTCCATTACTGTCTCAAAAAGTCAAATTGCATAATCTCAGTTTTGAGTTCAACTAGGAAGATTTTTAGTGGACTCATCTCTGGGTCAAAATCAGTAAGACTTGTTGCTTTAAAAAGTTCATTTGGTCTAGTTTATGGTTATGATTTTTTCATATTTTTGCAAATTTTCTTTAAGCTCTAAATTAGCTTGTCAAAATGGGGTCAAATGCCCTGTGCAGAGCACATTGAGCTGCACAGGACTTGGCCAGGTTTTGCAGGGTTTGAATTAAGCTCATTTGAGCTTATCTAGGTCTGTACTTTGGTTTACATGTTCCTAGCCAGGTCCTCTTTAGGTTCTTCCAATTGTTTTTTAGTTTTAGGCTTATTTGAGTGCTTATTTTTAAGCCCAAAATAGTCACCCTCTTACTGATTTTAGCTCCTAAGCTCAAACATCAAATCTGTGCTAGCTTGCCATCCAGAGGTTATAGCTTGTTGATTCTTGTTGCTTTTGAGTTCCTTTAGCATATTATAGCTTTTGTATTCAGTTGGTGGCTTTTGGATTCCATTTGCTTATTCAAAGTGCTTATTTCTAAGCACTTTGCTCATCAGTTTCAAATCCCTCCACACAACCCCTGTTTTTTATATTTTTCTTAGGTTCTAAATATTATTTTAGAGTTTTCCTGAAATTTTCAGATTTTTCCTAGCTTGTTTGCTATTTTTTCTACATTTTAATTAGTTTTTAGCACTTTTTAATTAGCATTTAATACAAAAAATTAAGAAAAGGTTCAAAAAAAATAATTTTTCATTTTTCTTAAGTTTAGATAAATATAAAAAGCCTAAAAAGTATTTTTCCATAATTTTCTTGGTTTAAATAGTATTTTTTAGCATTTTAATTAGTTTTAAATAGTTTTAAATTAATAATAAATGCATAAAAAGTCTAAAAAATATATTTTCAGTTTTAAAATAAGTTTTATCATATTTTAGATTTTTATAAGTTATAATTTCATTTTTCTAGGTTAATTTTGTATTTTCTTATATTTTAGTGCATTTTAAATACTTAATAAATAGTTTTTAATTAATAATAATTAAATAAATAGTTTTAAAAATAATTTTCTTTTTCTAATAATTTTCTTTTATATTTAGGATTGTAAAAATGTATTTTTCATATCCGTAGGTATTTTCCTTCTTTATTTTCATGTTTTATTTAGTACGTTCACGTAATTTTATTTAAACGTACGTTTTAGGTTTTAAACGTTCATCATTTTAAATATAGTGATAGCGTTTATTTAATATATTTTAACTTTTTAATTTTCTTAATTTGCATTTAAGTCGCTGTTATTTATAAACTTTTTCTTTAGGTATAGTTATCCATCAAAATCCTTTCCGATCACTATCCTTAGTGATCATTCTATCGTCTGATCAAGTGTTTGCACACCATTGAGTCTCCGTGGGACTTAACGACCCGGGAATTCATTGTATTCTCCAGGACTTCATTGTATTTGTGTTTAAGCAGTTTTAAGTCTGTTACGGTTGGCCATTCACAAGTGGCCAGCTTGTGTGATTAGACTTGACGGTTTAGCACAGATCAAATTTTGGCGCCGCTGCCGGGGAGGCTTTAGCGTGTGTTTAGCCATTTTCAGACCCATTCTTGCACATACCCCACCTTTTGTAAAAATTTTTTTGTAAAGTTTTCAAAAATCCAAAAAGTTCATTAACACTTTTCCTGAAGTGTTAGCAACACCAAAAATATTTTCATTCTTTGTTTTTATCATCATGTTTTTCAAAAATACCAAAAATATTCTTCTTTACCCTCTTACCTTTTTGATTCTTCATTTCTTACCCCCTGTTAACCTTTGATTCTTTCTATGTCTTATCCTCACCCTCTTGGTTGTCAATGGTGTGGTGGTCCTTATAATGGTGGCAATTGCCCCAGTTGTAGCGTGGTGGAATCAGGAAACGGTCTGTCTATAACCAGGATCCCTATTCCTACCATAACACGACTGATTTATTCCATCAGCTACCACACCGTGAGACTCAGCAGTTTTACTGTTGTGAATACTGTGGTGGTTCACATTCCAGTTCTGATTGTCAATCAGGAAACACGCTTGTCTATGAGCAGGTTCCTGATAACAATTATGACTACAACACATACCACTCACAGCCACATCAGTTCTACTGTTGTGAGTATTGTGGAGGTTCTCACCCTAGCTCGGATTGTCAAACAGGGAACCCATTTCCTTGTAACAATTACGACTCTTCGTATCAAAACCAACCTCCACAGTACCAAATGATTCAAGCGACTCCTCATGAAACTACGACAGACCTTCTACTGAAGACTCTGGAGTTATTAAAAGAACTTAAGGAGGAGTCGGCTATGTCGTCCCAAAATAATCCAAATGAAAAATCCATGGAAGTTTTGTTAGCCGAAGAGCGGGCTGCTAAATTAGATTCCCAGATTTCCATTGAAAACACTATTAGGGAATCAATTAGAATACAAAAAGCATTCAAATCTAGCTCTCGATTCCGTTTCATTCCTGATGATGATGATGATGATGTTACCCTTGATATTAGTGAATTATGTACAGATTCATCAAGTTCATCAGTTGAAATTCCTTCCGTGGAAAATCAGGGAGAAAAGAATATGATGGAATTACTAGCAGAAGAACAAATGTTAGGTATAAAACATATGTATGCTAGTCCTTCTCAACTCCCTCAGTCAGTTGATATCCCAGCAGTTGAGATTCATTCCCAGACAACTGCTATCACACCCGAAGCTCCCACTCACTCTCTAAACATGGGGGACGAGCATCTTGACACTGTTCCTGAAAAGGAATCGGACGAATTTATAAAGTCTAGTGTTGAGGACCTTGTCCCAATCCCGAAAGAGTCACAGGGAATTTCTGATCATATGTGTTATTCTTCTTCCCCTCTTGAGTGTTCAAATGATCATTTTGAGACTTTCTCCGATTTTAGCGATGATTGTAAATCTTATGGAGACATCGAGTATGTTGAGGCATCACTCCCACAGTCTGATCCTCTTCTTGAGGAGTTCACCGATGAACTCACTCACATCAGTCCACTTTCATCAGAAAGTGATGATGATCTCTTTGATTTCGAAGCCGATCTTGGAGAAATTGAAAATCTCCTATACAATGATCATTCACTCATTTCTTATCCCATTTCCGACTCTTCCATTCCTTCTCTCACTCCAGATGAGGAAGATGACAACTTTTGGAAGGAGGTCGATGATTTTCTTAGTGATGAGTCGATTCCAACAGGAATTGACAATACTTACTTTGATTCGGAGGGAGACATCCTTTTTCTTGAAAGTCTGTTGATTGAAGAACCATTTCCAGCTCTCCCTCCCGGAAATTTTGTTACCAATCACCATAAAAGCTTCAAATTTAAGCTTAAAAATGTCAAAAATGGTGATTTGCTTCTTTCTGATGAGGAATGGACATGCATTGTGATGCACATATTTATTCCATTCTTCACTAATGGTGTGGTTGCTCTTTCCCTTTTCTCTTTCGGGAATGAGGACACCATCTTTGACCCCGGTATCATCCCTTATAGTTTCTACTATTAACAATACCGAGGTTGTATCTCGTCGGTGTGGAACTTTCTGATGTTCATATGTTTATTAATATTGTGAACGAAAGTCCGATTGAGATTGTTTCTTCCACTTTGCTTCCCCATGAACCAATGAATTCGGGGTCGAGTCAAGCTAGCGACTCGGAAATCAAAAACAGTAGCACACGCCATATGGGTTTTCACCCATATTTCTGACTTCTCACCCCTTTCTACCACCTAAGTGTGGGGGTGATGCCCCACAGGTTATATATATATATATATATATATATCTAAAAAAAAAAATCCTTCTAAATAATGGCCGTAGTATTTCCCTTTTACGTTCTTTGTTTCGGCATAACCGCCGGTACTTTGAATATTGAGGGCAATATTCATTTCTAAGTGTGGGGGGGAATTCTCGCGAATTTTATCATGTATTATCCACCCAATTCCCCCGTTTTTGGCAAAAAAAAAATTTTTGGAGTAAGTGTTCTACACTTACTCAGCTTGGTTATCAGTCCGCCTTGTCTGTAAGACAAAAGGATTGGCTAATCCAGGAGCAAACGGCTCTTGGTAAAGATATATCAAATCCGTTTACGGCTTGCAATTTGCCCAAAATTGTATGGTATTCAACTCACCATATCCTAAAAAGTGAAGAGTTGGCTAGCCCGCAAGGTTATGGCTTGTGGTAAAGGCAGTGGAAAAACCATAATTGGTAATCAGCTCACCAAAGATAATTCTGATAATTTATCTAAGAGTTGGCTAGTCCAGAGCAAACGGCTTCTGGTAAAGACAAATCAAAACCGTTGAAAGCTGGTGGTTTGCTCAAAATCACATGGTTATCAGTGTACCATAGTTCTTACTTGAACTGAAACATTTGGCTACTCCAGAAGTGATGGCTTTTGGTAAAGAGTTTTTAAAATCCATTAAAGTTTCAAATCATTGCTAGGGACTAGCAATATCTTAGTGTGGGGGATTGATGAGTGTCTAAATACTCATCATTTTTGTACAATATAAACTGCAAAATCATCTAAAAACACTCAAAAATGCATCAAAATGATGAAAATATCACAAATCAGTGTTTTATTTGTTTCAAATGCAAAAATATCAAAATCAGATGAAAAACGTATCAAGTTTGCAAAATTGGCAGTTTTAGTCCCCCAAGTTTCAAAATTTGTCAAAAACAGTCCCTGGTAAATCAAAATAAAGAAAAATGTCATTTAAGGTCTATGGGATTCAAAAGTTGTTAAAACAAACCCTTCAAAGTTTAAAATTTGCAAAATTTTGGCCCCTCAACTTTGAAAAGTGGCAAAAATGGTCCTTGGAAATTAGAAATTGTCAAGTTTAGTCCTTATACTATTGGAGCTTGTCACTTTTAGTCCCTTGGAGCAACTTTGTGAAATTGGCAGAAGTAGTCCCTTGATTTTCAGAAATTGCATATCTAGTCCTTGTGATATTAAACCCTTTAACCTATTGGACCCTATCACAAACCAAGTGACCCCCTGTCAATAACCATTTTGGACCCCCCCTATTATTAATACCCTGGTCAACCCCTCTGGTAAAAAAAAATGCCCTTGGCGCCTTTTTCTTGCCCACTTCCTCCCAACCATTGTCTGCAAAACCACCTTACCTTCACCCTCACCTCCAGCTCAACCCCCCTCATCTCCATGTCCCCTCCACCTCCACAATCCAACAAGAAACATTTATTGCACACCCCCCCCCCCCCTAACACTCAACCCCACCTGTTGATATCCCAAAATTCCCGCCAAAATGATCCTATGGCCAATATTCACTTAAGCTCATCCAATGGTCAAGGAAATTAGTGGGAAAAGCTCAGAGCAAGTGGAGAGGCAGTTTGGGTATAAAAAAAAGAAACAAGTGGAGATAGAAAAAGTGTGTGTAGCTAGTTTTATTTTTTCTCTTTAATGTCGTTTTTTTAATCAAATGTTTTAGTTTAAGTCATATTGTTATAATTTCTGTTTCTATGTATCAAACTAAGTTATTTTATAAGTTGCAATCCAGTTTTAAGGTGTAATTCAAGGTTTAATATCATTTTATGTTTTCAAGTCTACTGTTGAAATTTTCAGTTTCAAACTCTATTGTCCAAGTTGTTAATGGCTTATTTTTAAGCTTTACCAAGTTCAGTTAAGCTCATCATAGCTTTTTGCAAGCTTATAAGTTACTCTCAAGCAAAATTGTCTCATGGTCAACAAAAGTCAAAACTGGCCAAGAATGGAAATGGTGATGGTATGTGGGTGATGCAGTGATGATATTGGGTTGAATTAGATTAGCTTAGATTAGTTTTGGGTTTGGTTTTGGCCTACAACAACAGCTGGACAGTTGTGAGTATTTGTCTCATTTTTACATTTTCAATCAATTTTGCATTTTATGCTTGTTTGAGTATCTGTGGTCACCACTAGTGTAGACTTGTTTATATAGTTGTATCTAGGTCCTGTTAACTCAGTTTAATCATTGGAACAAGTGGATTAGAGATTAGCTTATTTAAATTTGTAAAACAGTTGATAAAAGGTGTGTTTGGCACTGCTGATATATCTGTCCTAGAGGCTTACTCATTAGATAGAACCTCTTGGTTTATGTTTGTTTAGCTGTCTTTGACTCCCATCTGTCTTACTTTTGTGCTTGTAACCACCAAAAGTCAAAATCGTTCTAATTTGTCTTAAACAGGTTCACTGTTGGACTTTTTTGAGAATCAAAGTCTTGAATTGTGTTTAAAATACATAGATAAAGGTTGCTTTAGCTTCATTTCATCCATTAACATCAAGTTCAGTCCAAAAATTGGCTTCAAAATTCATTTTGGTCAACTTTCCATTACTGTCTCAAAAAGTCAAATTGCATAGTCTCAGTTTTGAGTTCAAGTAGGAAGATTTTTAGTGGACTCATCTCTGGGTCAAAATCAGTAAGACTTGTTGCTTTAAAAAGTTCATTTGGTCTAGTTTATGGTTGTGATTTTTTCATATTTTTGCAAATTTTCTTTAAGCTCTAAATTAGCTTGTCAAAATGGGGTCAAATGCCTTGTGCAGAGCACATTGAGCTGCACAGGACTTGGCCAGGTTTTGCAGGGTTTGCATTAAGCTCATTTGAGCTTATCTAGGTCTGTACTTTGGTTTACATGTTCCTAGCCAGGTCCTCTTTAGGTTCTTCCAATTGTTTTTTAGTTTTAGGCTTATTTGAGTGCTTATTTTTAAGCCCAAAGTAGTCACCCTCTTACTCATTTTAGCTCCTAAGCTCAAACATGAAATCTGTGCTAGCTTGCCATCCAGAGGTTATAGCTTGTTGATTATTGTTGCTTTTGAGTTCCTTTAGCATATTATAGCTTTTGTATTCAGTTGGTGGCTTTTGGATTCCATTTGCTTAATTAAAGTGCTTATTTCTAAGCACTTTGCTCATCAGTTTCAAATCCCTCCACACAACCCCTGTTTTTTATATTTTTCTTAGGTTCTAAATATTATTTTAGAGTTTTCCTGAAATTTTCAGATTTTTCCTAGCTTGTTTGCTATTTTTCTGCATTTTAATTAGTTTTTAGCACTTTTTAATTAGCATTTAATACAAAAAATTAAGAAAAGGTTCAAAAAAATAATTTTTCATTTTTCTTAAGTTTAGATAAATATAAAAAGCCTAAAAAGTATTTTTCCATAATTTTCTTGGTTTAAATAGTATTTTCTAGCATTTTAATTAGTTTTAAATAGTTTTAAATTAATAATAAATACATAAAAAGTCTAAAAAATATATTTTCAGTTTTAAAATAAGTTTTATCATATTTTAGATTTTTCTAAGTTATAATTTCATTTTTCTAGGTTAATTTTGTATTTTCTTATATTTTAGTGCATTTTAAATACTTAATAAATAGTTTTTAATTAATAATAATTAAATAAATAGTTTTAAAAATAAATTTCTTTTTCTAATAATTTTCTTTTATATTTAGGATTGTAAAAATGTATTTTTCATATCCGTAGGTATTTTCCTTCTTTATTTTCACGTTTTATTTAGTACGTTCACGTAATTTTATTTAAACGTACGTTTTAGGTTTTAAACGTTCATCATTTTAAATATAGTGATAGCGTTTATTTAATATATTTTAACTTTTTAATTTTCTTAATTTGTATTTAAGTCGCTGTTATTTATAAACTTTTTCTTTAGGTATAGTTATCCATCAAAATCCTTTCCGATCACTATCATTAGTGATCATTCTATCGTGTGATCAAGTGTTTGCACACCATTGAGTCTCCGTGGGACTTAACGACCCGGGAATTCATTGTATTCTCCAGGACTTCATTGTATTTGTGTTTAAGCAATTTTAAGTCTGTTACGGTTGGCCATTCACAAGTGGCCAGCTTGTGTGATTAGACTTGACGGTTTAGCACAGATCAACAACAAAGAGAGATTAAGCAAAGAAGGTGGTGACTTGAATGATATGGATCGTGTATATGTTTAGAGAGAAAGGGAGAAGAACATGAAACAATATTTCATAAGGAAAACACACACACATACACACTCAAGCACACCCCTCAAATGACTCATTTGAGGGGTATTTATACTTCCATACTAAACACCCTAATGGGCTTGGCATGGGATTGGATTGGGTTGGATTGGATAATAGCTTACGTAAGGCTAGGTTATCTTAACTATTAGCCATTTAGCTTACCCCAATCCACGAGCCCGTTGACTATTCTATCACGATATCTAACACACGTTACAAAGTTCCTAAACGTGAATGACCATCATTTCTATTAATTATTATTACGGCTAACAATCTCCCCCTAAGGGGTGGTCATTCAAAAGATGCTCCACTTGATAAGGTCTTTAGTCTTTTTGAGCTTGTACTTTGTGTGTAGATATAGAATAGTCTTGATTTTCGTTCCTTCATGCTTTGTGATCAGTTAATGTGGTTGTCTGCCGTTTGTCAACTCCATTGATGTAGGTGTCTCCACGTCTTTCTCCACCATGCTCACACTTCTTTTTGACTTTGAGTTTCTAATGATGAAGTTCTCTAGTCTTTAAACTTTGTAGATTCTTTGACATTGACGAAGAATCATCTTTAACTTGTGTTGCCTTTGATTTTGATGAGAACATTCATTTGTAGTTGGTATGAGCATGGGAAGATGGTGCGGTCTTTCCTCCAGGGAACAATCATCAGTACATGCATGAATGTGTTAGTTGAAAAACACCAATCGATTATTGTGGACTTTTCTTAGAGAATTGACCACTACGATTGTTTTACTAATGAATGTCTTGATTCCATTCACCTTGGTCGGGCGAATCAGCCATCCTAATCCCATTTAGGGACAGATGGCATGACATTGAATAAATCCAAGTAACGACCCACGTTTTTAGGATTCAATTCGTGAAAGGAATCTCCTTGGCGGGATTTCCAGCACTTACAAGTTCGAATGTCGAGGGTGTAACAACATATTGTGAAAACACATCCTTACAAAGGTTGTTCCTGAACTAGAGGTCCTCAAGTAGGCTAACACGACATACCGAAGTACATCTACAGTTCAGGTGAGTCGCTGAAGTACACTAAAGCATCACTTCACGACTGTAGACCGTTTGAGACATACTACGCGTAACCCATAAAGAATTACCAAAGTGACCTGCTGTTAGGGCTGTTTTATGTTGACCCTGGCAGGAATTTTCATTCAATCACTGAGGATCACATTTGTAAAACCTCTCATAAATGTTCTGGCAAATTGCTAAGATCTGTGTAGGACTCCAGAATGTATCACTTGTGTCCTTATTGTTGAACAACAAGCGATGAATTGTCAAGTATTCCCATGAGATCTTTTAATGAATCTCGTGGCTCTAGACTCGATTAGTGCATTTTGGTTTTCCTGAACGGAGACTAGGGAGAGGGTCTCCTTCTTTAATACCAACGATCTCTAAGAGAAAGTTGATAGATTATGTAGGGTTCCCAGTGAGAATGAAACAAATCCTTTTAAGAGGAATTGAGTGGCAAGAAGGTTAGGTGCAATACGTCACTGGGTCCATGACATCTTTGTCTTCAATACCAGTGTCATCTAGTGACAACCAGTAGCAGATGAATTGAACCCGGTTTCTGCCTTAAGGTTGATTATGGAGGGCTATTTCTTTTCACCCTTTTTCATTACATTTCTTTTTAATTCTTCAACCTCTTCTTTCTCCTTTCTCACATTACTCCTTTTTTCAATCAAACCTAAGGACTTCTAATACTAACTATGGGTATTGTCCTTGGGTAGATCCCTCCGGCTCTGGCTGATCATAGGACAGATTTTCCTATCCTGAGTCACCTTATAACTCCATGACTATTCTATGTTGCCATAAAACCATTTTCTTGAAAATCTATCAAACTGTTTTTTATTATAAAACATGATTTTTAACACCTTAACAATTTTATATTTTCAGAAACACTCCCCCTTCACATGTGCTTATATTGTTTTAACTTAAATCTGCACAGAGAGGGTAGAGTTCGCACTTTTTGAATTGATCGGCTCATGATAAACAATTCCCCACGAGACACGGTTACGTAGCTTAGTTAAAGAGTTCCATTGTCAGTTTTTAGGTGACAACTAGCTCTAATAACTACCTTGAAGTTGTAAACTCTTCTTGAAAAGAAGGTTAGACCCATGAAAGTGCATGTCTATCACGAGTTTCTAGAAATGGTACATATACTGACTGTGATTTCTCGTCAATTCATTGGTTGCGCCTTAGTCGAGCTCTTTTGAGATTCAAACAACGATCATTAAACCTTTTTTATCACATTTTATTCACGTTTCTCCCCTTAAAAAATAGCATATCTATGATGTTTTTGAAACAAAATGATTAAAAGATATGTTTTTCGAAAAGCATTTGGAGAGAAACTGATTTAGCCTTAATTTTGGAACAATTTTGGTTTTATACTCCCCATTAAAGAAAGCATATTTTTCATACATAAAATTTAGAATCAAATAAGGGTTTAGAGGGAGTTATCTTGGTACCAAATATGAGAGATTTTGAAAAATCTTTTTGAAAAATTTAAAATCAATGGTACGCAAGATGATGAAGATTTTGAAAATCTTTTGAAGATATTAGAGAGAAGAAATATCTTCATTTGTTTTAGGATAAGTGCTCGGTATATATGAAAATCGATTTTGCGTAGCACTTTCCTTTCTTCAAAGATCGGGTTACCGTGTGAAGTGACTGTAAGCCATTATGACTTTAGGAAAAGTGCTTTGAAAAATATTTAAAACCTTTGATTTGTTTAGCACTTTCCTTTCTTTGAAGCGCGGGTCCTGAACTGATGTGTCCAAAAGCCATTATTTTGAAGTCCGGGTTTCGTACTGAAGTATACGAAAGCCATTATTTGAAGAAATTTTTGAGAAACGACATGTTTTAGAAAACATATAAAGAACTCTCGCTCAAGCATCTGTACATGTCCATATCATTGTTGAATGAAATTTCTAGAAACGTACATAATATCGATTATACGAGAGACATGTCGTGAGAAGAATATTTTTTAATTTTTGATTTTATATTGTTTTTGTATTTTTTGAAAGATTTTATATTTTTGTATTTTGCTTTTGTTGGTTTTATAAAAGAAATGGAAAATCAAAAATAGACGATTGAAAGAATGAAGAGGAAGAGTTTACAGAATTGGAACCCTCTGATGAACTGGGTTCTGAGATATTTGATTCATGTGCAACCAAAGTCGAAGAGATTTAACAAGTAACAGTGTTAGAAGTACTTGATTCCTCACTTTGAGTGTGTTCACTTTCAACAGTTATAATGTTTTCTACTTCCTTATCCTGATGATTGTCACTATCATCTGTGTTGGTGCAAGTATCAAAAATCTTTCATGTGGGAATCCATCTAAGATCTACTTTGTTGAAAACTTTTCCCGTAGGAATCCACCAAAGGTAAGATCTAGGAGTTGTTTTCTTTTCAGATGCAGTGGAAGACTCATTTTTAGAAAAACTACGTCCTGAAGAGATCCACCAATTAGGTTTCTTTTCCATGTTTATCTTTTCAACTGGTTTGTTTCTGTATGGAGTCTTAGTGGATTGTACCTTGGCATCATGATAAGCTGAAAAAGCACAATTTTGACATGTAGGACAGACAGATTCAACATTCTTGTTTAGAGCAGCTACCTTAACTTTGTCACTACAGTCATTTGGCAAATGATTCTTGTTCGAAAAAGACTTAGAATTTCTAGTGTTGTTTTCTACATGCTTAGCATTCTGCTGCCCATAACTACTCTTAGATGCAAGCCAATCCCTAGTTTTGTGAAGAGTGTTCCTAGGTAATGGTTTACAACTACTAGTATTGCCTTGAAATCTTGTAGAATTCATCAGCCTAGATGTTGCACCTAAAATTCCGTCTTTTCGAGTCTGTGCCTTTTTCCTAGCTTCTTCTAGATAGTTATTATTGACCATGTCCTTAGAACCGACAAATTATTTAATTGGATTTTTGGTCACATTCCGTGTACTAGTCTTAGAAATGCCATGTGTAAACACTTTTTCTTTATCAAAAACAGTTTTTTCAAAACCTTTGATAATTCTCTTTTTAATAGGCAAAGACTGTGGAGTGACTATTTTTGATAAATCATTTTTCTCATTGACTTTTAGAGGAAATTGAGAAACAGACATTTTTGTTTTGAAAACCGGTTTGGGAACATTTGTTTTCTCCTCAGTCAATGGTTTTGCAAACTTAGTATCCACAACCTTCCCTTTTAGACATTCCAACTGAGCTCTCAAAAGATCATTTTGCTCTTTCATGTCCTTGTAGGCACGCTCATACGACAGTTTGTCATACTTGCATTCCTCGGTTTTTCGATCAAGTTGTTTAAAATAGGACACGTTTTCTTTTTCAAGTTTTTCAAGAGCTTTTTCATATTTTGAAACAATTGTGGAGGTCTCAAACTGGAGTCTTTCATGATTTTCAACAGAGTATGTTTGTAAAACAATGGACATGATATCAGTAGTTATAACATCTTCGAAGAGAGAATCATTTAAATTTTCCAAAACTTTGATGTGTTCAAAACTTTCATTAGCTTGCTTTACCAGGGATTTATGGTCCTTGACAAAGTCACCTGTTTCTTTCAAAAATGCTTGTTCAAAATGAATTACCCTTGCACTGATGTTATTCAGCGGAGGGGCAATTTGAGTTTCAAAAAACTTTTTATTTTCATCATCAAAACTAGAAAACCAGATGTTAGTTGTAATATTGGTTTTAGTTTTAACTGTTTCTTGAAGTCCCCCAATTCTAATTTTAACGTCATCTAAAATGCTTCTAGCATCACTTGTTTTAAAAGGATTGTTTAAAGACATTTGTTTGATTTTCGAAAAAGATTGTGAGACAACTACAGGAGTTGAAATTGGTTTTGAAACTGGTGTTGACTCTTTGTTTGAAACACTGGGCGTTATGGAAAACTTTGACTTTTCTTTTTGTGAAACAAAAGTAATTCCATTAATTTTGTTCCATTTGTTATAATCAATTGGTTTTAGATCTGGATTCTTTTGTTGCATTTTTGATCTACTCTTATCAGATAGTTCTAACGTTTCAAGAGAATCACGAGTGATTATGGGTTCATGCAAACCTTTTCCATTGTTCAAAACATTTTGTTCTTTCTGAGCTTTCTTGAGAAAACAAGGAGGTAAGTTACCCAGAGCCATTTTTTGTATTGTATGAAAATATGGATCTGTTTGATTAATCAGCATATTAGTTGATTTAGCTGAATGACCCGTTGTAACAAGCAAATTTTCCAATTTTTTTATTTTTTCATCTTTATCAAGAATTTCATCAAGAAGAGAATCTTCTCGTTTTGAAAAATCAGTAATCAACTGTTTCTTCTCTTTTTCAAGATCAGAATAAGTTGCTTGTTGTTTAGAAAGTTGGTTTTTAAGATCAGAAATTTCCTTGTTTAAAGATTTTATTTTCAAGTTCAAATTAACATCAAGCGTGTTATACTTGATTTGCAATTGTGTTTCTCTTAAAACAGAATCTCGATAACCAATTTCTAATTCTGACTCTTTGTTTTTGTGAAATTCAAAAGCTTTTGCGTTCTCCTTGTAACTCTCAAGCTCAGCGGTCAATTTAGCATTCGCGGCCTTAACATCGCGATTGACCGTTTTAACTTTCTCAATCTCAATACCACAATTAATAATTAATGTATCAAAGAGAGCACGTGTTTCCTCATCATTATCACCTTTTTGTTCACCTTGACCGTCATTAGGATCCATATATGGAGTTTCAAAGTTAACATTGCTATTAACTTGCTCCCCCACATATGTGTCATAATAAGGTTTGGGAGACACAGAATGTGGCTTCTCATGAGTAAAATGATTAGCAACATTACTATAATTTGGTACCTCATTGAGTGGATCTGTGTCGTAGACAGGAGGTGTGTCAAAAGTACCACTTGATGTTGTGTCTTGCTGGTTGATTGTAAGACAGTAGTTTGCATTTACGTTTGCTTTATCTGCCCATCCTGGATTCCTGAATTCGTATTCCTCAGCAGTCAACTCTATTCCCAATTCTTCTTTCAGTGCTAACATCAACATGTACTTGACATTTTGAACACTCAGTATTGACTTGACACTGCATTCTGAATCAAGATAACCTGAATCTTGGCTTTGAGGTTCGGAGGTAGCATTTTGAACTGAAGTCATAAAACAGTTATTTTCATTTGGATATACCAGATTCTAATTCACAATTTGACCCCTTGATGTCCAACATACTGCCCTGCATATTGCATCTGATTCCCCATCTGTATACCTGTAGCAAATCCTTGCTGATTCCCAATAACATCAACCATTTGTCCTCCTTGACCCATATGCATACATGGTTGAGCAAATTGCGTATTGAACTCTGAAATCCATGCATTGGAGAAAGAGGCAATAGCGTTTGTGAAAGCCGTTTTGACACGATCTTCGTCAGTTGCCATTGATGAAGGTATTTGATGATAAAGTTGATGTAGGATCCATTCAACGATAAAGGAGTTGTGTTTAATAAGGTATGGCCGTTTGAAGTTTTGCTGAAAATCTTACTCGTAAACTTGTTCTTAGGCGTAAAATTTTATGTCCCAAAATTTTAAATGCACCATAAAATTCAATTCTAAGGTTGTATGAAAAAGTTGAGTTTTGACAATTTTGACGCCAAATTTGACCAAAAAAATTTGAATTGGGTCCAAAAATTTGAATTTTTCACCAAAATATTCTAAGGTATATCAATATTTGAATTTCACGTAAAAATTTAACGTTTAGACTCCCCTAAAATTTAACTTTTTTTTTTGAAGAAATCCTTTTGGCGAAGAAAATGCTTAGTCGTAGACAGAAGAAGTTACGCGTAGAGTCCTGTTATGCGTAAATATATCAACCTTATCAACGAATACCAACCTAAACACACACGTATAAACGTATGCGTAAAAAAGCAAGACAACAAAGAGAGATTATGCAAAGAAGGTGGTGACTTGGTTGATATGGATCGTGTATATGTTTAGAGAGAAAGGGAAAAGAACATGAAACAATATTTCATAAGGAAAACACACACACATACACACTCAAGCACACCCCTCAAATGACACATTTGAGGGGAATTTATACTTCCATACTAAACACCCTAATGGGCTTGGAATGGGGTTGGATTGGATAATAGCTTACATAAGGCTACCTTATCTTAACTATTTGCCATTTAGCTTAGCCCAATCCTCGAGCCCGTTGACTATTCTATCACGATATCTAACACACGTTACAAAGTTCCTAAACGTGAATGACCACCACTTCTATTAATTATTATTACAGCTAACAATAAGGCTAATATCACCATATAATATCAAGGGTTGTATGTGCTTGGCTAAGGTATAATCTAGTTAGGTTAAGAAAAACATGTCAAATTTCAAAAATTCCATAATTTTTCAAAATAAACTAGAAATACGAGGGCAAAATAAAGTTCAAGAGATAATTCTACTCCTATCTCCCCACTTGAATTGTACAAAGTCCCTTTTGTACTAAGCATTTAAATAAAGGTGAAGAGAAAAGTAGAATTAGAGCGAGAACTTCCCTGAAATTTGCTCCAAAAAGGAAGAAGGCCAACGAAAGAGACGTGCCTTCGTATAAGCATCCATGAACAAACTTCAATCCCTGAAATCTCACTATTGACAAGCATAATTCTAAAAACAAAAAAAAAATGAAAAATGAAAAACAAACCTAACTCACTTTCGTAGGAATCATGGTTGCATTTAGCAAATGCAACAAGCCTTTTAAACCACTTGGTTTCCCAAGTGGACGAGTGAAGTCTCGTGAGGGTTTACAGGGAACACACCCACAAAGTTCATTTAAAATACTAATACAAGGTTATTGTGTTTTAAAATGAAAGAAGTAAAGCATAGGAAAGTTACGTCGTAACTCTTTAAGGGAGGTATGTCATAACTGGCAAAACCTGACATATACTGTAAGGCGAGTGGCTACAGTGTAACCACTGAGATGGTATTATGTCGTAATTTATAATGCGTCTAAAATTCTGCTGCAAGGGGTTGGTTACGGCGTAATCACTGAGATGAGTTACGCCGTAACTATGTTCAGATCAGCAAACTGCAGAAGCAATCACTTCCTCGTTTCCTGCAAAAATGGTTAATAACACAAAACCGTACAGAAATGGAACAAAATAAAAGAAAGGGATAATTCGGGTTATCTCCCGAAAGAGCACTTTTCTTTATTAACGAGTCTTTAAGTTAGACTCAGAGCCGCGGGGCTTTATGGGGGCCTTTGGACTTGCCCGACTTCCTCAATGTCTTTCATCAAGTTATGCCTGACCCAAGCGACATTCGTGGCAGTGCGGAGGTATTCTTTATTCTCAATCTTCTGAATTTTGCAAAAATTTTCCTCCGGCCCCAAATGATAGCGAGTGAACTCATACTTTTCGACAATAATTGGTGGTGGCCTCTTGTAGGGAGTCCCAAGGAGTTTTTACCTCCTTTGCTCATATGCTTCATCGTCGGGGTCAGTAAATTCCTCATTCCCTTGCAACTCAAGGTAATCTAAAATCCCCTCAATGTCATCGTCGTCAGAATCGGTACCTTTAAACCATTCTTCATCGAGCAGATTCTCCACTAGTACACGCTTGCATTCTTTCTTTTCATTTCTTACGAGCTCCTTGTCATTCACAACTATTATTTTACTCGAGTTGTTAGGACCCTCGTTGTTTGAATTTTCTTTACTCATGTATTCTTTCCAAATCTTCTCTTGTGTTAACGAATTTACATGTCCATACTTGATCTTCACCCAACTGTCAAATCCCAAGTTTTCCAACCATGGCAAACTTGTCCTTTCCTTATCGTTGGTTGAGGTCCAAAAGAATTTGTCTTCTCCCATTCTTTTTAAGCTACTTCCCCCGTTACATTTATCGTCATAAGGGTTGCATGATGCCCAGAAAACTTCCCTAGGAGATTTTATCCTTTCACACCAATGACTTCGGGTTTCATTGTTGTCAGTTTTGATTAAATGATCTTCAATGCGGTAGATGTCATCATTAGCCAATTCCTTTTTCTAATTATGATATCGTAGTCCATCTTGAGCTTTTTAAGAAGATTCAGGTTAATCTTAGCATTCCCGAATTGTATTGCGTACCATCTATCAAATGTCAAATCCTCGAACTTGATATTATGTCTTTCAAGCTCATGAGGGCATGTCCATTCTTCTTCTTTTACACTATCCCCGCCGTTGCAATACTCGCAGAAAGGGTCGCACGTAGGCCATGCTCGTGTGAATTCATCGTCGATTATGATTATCGGAGCACACCAGTGAGTGATAGGTGGCTCCTCTTCATCCTCGAAAGAGAGTTTCTCCATTCTTTCATCATCAGTATATGCAGGCCACATGAATTTGTTATTCTTGACCCTATCCTTATCGCTCCCTCCATCGCAAACTTCATTTCTCGGGTCACACGAGGCCCATAGATCATACCAATTCCCCTTAGCTACGGGTATCTTTTTACACCAGTGATATTTCCTCTCTGATGGGGACAGATGGCATAAGTTAATATCGTGGGACCATTCATTAATCTCCGGTGTTCCTGATTCATCTACTTCGAGGAATTCGTCTGCCCACGTATCCCAGTTACGCCGTAACTCAGATTTTTGGTTACGGCGTAACTCGCTAGAGTCGTCCTTATCAACATTCTTCATAACCCCATGATCGCTGTCAAAAACATAGTTACGCCGTAACTCTTCAGACAGGTTACGGCGTAACTCAGATCTGTCGACGGAATTTTTACCAGAATCCGTATCTTTGGCCTGTATCTTCGAGTCATTATCAGCAAAAATCACTTTACATTCCATTGTGGGTTTTGATCCTTCTGGTTTATTGTTATTCATTCTCACTTTCTCACTAAGCTTTTCCACCATAGATTCAAGGTTTTTTAGGGTTGTGTCGTGATTGGAAAGGCTTCTGTCAGTGTTTTCCTGGAATTCTTTTAACCACTCATCTTGTTCCTTTTGTCTTTGGGCTGAACTTTCCAGGAATTTGTTAATTGTTTCTTCAAGATTGGGCTTTCTTTCTCCATAAGGCCCACGGTTGTAATTTCCACGGTATCCGTTACTATTTCGATTATCTCCGTAAAACGGTCGATTTTCTCCATATTTGGCTTCTTCGATTATATTTTCCTCGTCAACGTGAGGATAATTCTTCGTAAGATGTCCTCCCCCACAGCTTTCACAACACACTTAGATGGGATGAACAGTTTGTCTGACTTCCAGCATATCTCGACTTAGATTTTCAATTTTACTAGCAATTGCAGCAATTCCGTCAAAACTTTCGTTTTGGTTTCTTTTGCTTCCTTCGCCGGGCCATTTTTGAGAATTATCATCCATTTTTTGAGTGGCTTCAATTGCTAGAGTAGGAGTCATGTTCGGAATAGGTCCTTGATAGTGCAGCATCTGTCTCATAGTTACGTTGATACCTTTGTAGACGATTTTGACCTTTTGCTAGTTGTTCAGATCATGCGTAGGACATTTGTAAAGGAGATCGTTGTATCTATCCTAGGCCTGATACAACGTTTCATCATCTTCTTGTTTGAAATTATGGATTTCCAAAAGCTAGTTACAAATCTTCGACGGCGGACAAAACCTTTGAATGAAGTGCTTCTTGAGTAGTGCCCAAGTATTAATTGCCCCGGCATGCAATCTTTCAATCCACCTTCTGGCAACCCTAGTAAGAGTCATGGGGAATACCCTTAGCATAATAGTATTATGAGACACGCCCGGAATGTTGAAAGGGCTTGCGATGTATAGGACATTTTCAACGTGCTCATATTCATCTTCGTCCCTGTTTCCAGAAAAAGGGTTAGCACGAAGCTCCCTCATAAATTGGTCTTTAATTTCAAAATGGACATCAGCTCCAATCGCCGGTCTTATGAGACCCGGCCCTTGTTTTGCTCTTTTCAACGCCAAATATTCCTCAAGAGTGAGGTCATCAATGTTAACAACTTCCATGGTACCTGAAAACTTGAATATAGATCGTGAGAATTTTAGAAATTTTAAAACAAAACGAAAATGAAAGACTTAATAGCAATCCTAATAGAACTCCCCGGCAGCGGCGCCAAAAACATGATGCAGGTTTTACTGACCAGGTTTTAATATTTATATTGTCTCGTTATACCTATGGTCTACTCTAATGCACTAACAGGCAGTGTACCCGGTTGTGTGTAGTGTAGTATTCGGTAAAACCGAGGTCATCCCAAGAGCTATATGTGTTGGATTATTACTAAATCTAGGTGTCATAGTTTTTAATATGATTTCGATAAGGAATTAATTAATTAACTACTAAAGCAGATAAAAGGCAAAGGTTTAATCAATAGAGGAGAGTGGTGCTAACCTAGTTATTCCTCCTAGCTAGTAATGTCTACGTCTACTTACTTCCAATTACTTCAGGTTGGGTCAAATTCGAGAGGACAACATTTGGTCAATTCGCCCTAACCTATCAGCAAAGATGCCACCACTTGAGAAGTCAGGTGTCCCTTCATAAGTCCAATTGTTCCTGGTCCCCTAAGCCAAGTCATTAAGTACCGCTACATGCTAGATTTATAATAGTGAGTGCCCAGGCATTAGCAACTTAAACACTCACCCCCTAATTTTTATGTTCATCCAAACGGTAGGTGATCAGTTGGTCAAATCGCACAAGTAGAAAGGGTCGTCAGTTGGTCATATCTCATAAGCAACTAGCCTCTACCGCCATTCAAAACTATCGAAACAAGGGTAGCTACCAATAAACTATGCATGCATACACTTAGAAATAATTATACGGAAGTAATGTAAATGCAAACAAAATAATTAAGGAATCATAACTAGGCCAGCACCAAGAGGTGCTTAGCCGCTCATATTAACCATACAAATCAATTCAATATTTAAAGTTATGAAATACATGAATCGAAAGTAAAGAAAAGATAAAATGCTAATGCTTATCGTAGGGGAGTGATTTCTCCCTTGGAGACAGCTTCGTATGCTCCTCTAGACCTGCCTTTGGCTTCTTCCCATGTTCTTTGGTTGTGGTGTGTGGAATGGGATGCTTTGAAATGCTGGAAATCGTGGGGTATTTATAGGCCAGATCTGGGTTACGGCGTAACTAATATAATAGTTATGCCGTAATCTTCAATTTCTTCATAATTTGCACTAGATCTGCTGGTTACGGCGTAACCTTATAAGTGGTTACTCCGTATCTTCAATATTACTTGGTTACGCCATAGTTAATGAAATAGTTACGGCGTAGTTATCAGCGGCGTGGAACCTCTTTTGACCTAATAGAGTTACGTCGTAGTCTTTGGGAAGAGTTACGTCGTAACCTTCTGATGAGTTGGTTTTCTAGTCACGTTTTAGTTACGGCATTATGTGAGAGATGAGTTACGCCGTAACTTCTTCAAAATCAGCATACTAAGATAAATCTTTGATATTTCTCCAATTCCGCGTCTTTTTAGCTCCAATGCTCATAATTTACCTGAAAGTTGAAAACAATGGAAAACAAGCGTAAATCCATATAAATGATATAAATTACAAGCATTATCGAGGGAAATTGACACTTAATATTCAGGACTATTTGATGTTATCAGTTGTGTTCTTGGGTGGAAAATAGGAATTCCAACCATCATCAGAGGAATAAGAAGAGATATTGATTGGTGTGTTGCTCATCTTGATGATTGTTGATTTATGAGATATTTAATTGTGAAAAAGATTTTGGAAAGTAAATGGTGTGCTTGGTATGTGGGTGAATGGTTCTTAAATAGACTTAAAAGAGAAATCAGTTTGTTTAATGCTAGGAAGGTGTGAGTTGTTGAAGGAGTTAATGAGGGGTTTGACTATAAGTTGTTTTGGTAAACTGGTAAATAATTGTGTTGACTATTTGACTAAAAACTTAGCAACTTGTAAAAGAACTGCTAGTGCATAAAATGTAAACACTGCTAATTATTTTTAAAGTCCTGCTAACCTTAACAAAAGTTTGTAGTGTTTGGTTTGTGTTTGTGTCATGCAGGTTTTGAAGAAGCTATGTATATTCTAGATCGTTTGGAGCTTTAGGCGTTTGTTAGTAAAAAAATAAAAAAAAAATAGTATATATTTTGTTGTATTCTTCAAACAAATGCATGATCACACTGAATTGCCAAATATTTTGCAGAAGTCTTGGTTAAAAGATTGGAGTGCAAAGGATGTTTCCACTGCTGGCTTGCATCAAACACTGCTAGTGGTGAGCAATCCACTACTAGTTAGTTTTTGATGAATGTGGAAACTATAGAGGCTGTTTCTAAACATTCTGGTGATAACGTATTTATTCCCCAAATCACTGCCGATCATTAAATTGGGCTTCCAAACATTCTCAATTGGCGCTCAACACAAACCCTAACCACTCAAAACACTTAATTTTACCAATCCCACGTCACACGCACTTTCATATTACAATGGCGACTGAATTTTACACTACTCACAACTTGGTTGCATACCTGGTTAAGAATGACCATTTTGAAGGCTTCCATGCCATGATAGAATTCATCAAACACAGCCCTATTCGATATGCATTGACTGTTGAACCAATCATTCTTAAATCCTACATTCATCAGTTTTGGTGGACGGCTGAGCTTCAAGAGAGGGATGAAGTAGAAGTTATTAGGGCAGTTGTTGATGAGAAAGAGGTTCTGGTCACAGAGGAAGTGATTAGAAGTGTGTTAAAGTTTCAGGATGCTGAAGGTGTAGATAATATGTCGAATGAGGAGATTTTCGCTGGTTTGGAGCAAATGGGGTATGAGAGAAGAGGGGATACACTTAATTTTCAGAAAGGTATTTTTCTCCCCAATGGAAGTTTTTAATTCATACCATTTGTGACAACTGGCAATTCAGGGAGTCTATTTTAGGTAACCGCATTACGTTAAACTAAACCAAACTTTTGCCTTTATCACTATTTTTATCGACCATGACTTGATTTGATATCGTTTATTGGTTTTTATGATTTATTTTGTTATTTAATGAGTTATCGTGTGAGTTTTAACTCTTTTTGTTAGGCACTATTCGATTCGGCACAATAAAAGCCTAAAACGAGAAATAATTTAACTTTTAGACCGTAACTCAAAAATTGGAAAATAAATAGTCAAAACTCGTGGAAAAACATAAATGAACTTAATAGAAAGTCGAATGAATGCCGTGGGACACTCGTAGGACAATATATGAGCTCGGGAATGGGTAAATGGGATAGTTTATGAAAAATTACGACTTCGACCCCTCCCTTTTCACCATTGCCGGCGCCCCCTCCTCCCTTTTCATTTATTTTGAGGTCCCTTATCTCCTAGTATATATATCCCACTCCTAACACATACTACCGTTTTATTTCTCTCTCTAAAATACACACACAAACACATTTTCTCTCTCTACTCTCTCTCTCTCTCCCACCTAAACAAACCCTAACCCTAAAACCACCCATAGCCGCCACTTTTCAGCAAGATTCCGGCTGATTTCCGGTGAGTGAAATTACACCACCACCACCATCTTGTATATCTATCTTTCCTCTTTCCATCCATATATAAATCTCTCACAAAAGCGTATGTTAACACCTCCAAATCTTACAAATACAATTCGTGATTCTAGGGTTTTTCATTAAATCTTGTAGTCGGGTTGTAAAAAGGTAAATGGAACATGGGTCAAGCTTGTTTTGGCCATGGAAAGCCACGTATGGGTCGTATTAGGCTCGTACATGGTTTGAATTTTTGGGGTTTTGGTTTAAACTTGGTATTAAAACTAATTTACACTTAAATAAACATGTAGCTAGTGATTTGCTATCATGTGGTGTATCATATTGTTGGGTTTTTGCATTTTAGGTCATGTTTCATGTTTTTAATTAGGATTGGTTGATGGGTTTGATGTTTGGATGATGATTGGAGGTTGATTGATTGTGTTTGGATGATGTGGAAGCCATTTGGGAGTGTTTGGATGTGAGTGTTGGGGCATACGAGCCCCAAGACCCACAAATGGGTCATTATGGTGAGGCGTACGTGACCCTCATGGACCACGGGTTTGGGTCGAGTTGTTGTGGTAGTGTTGGAATCACTCTTAAACCATTTCTCAAGTGTTAGTAATCAATATGTAATAGTTAGCTTAATTAAGGATTTCATGTTAGTAATTAAGGCATGGCTCATGTAGAAAGCCCATGAGCTTATGCAAAAGCCCAATAAGGAAAGGAAGGGACTAGATGTGTTGCCCTAGCTCCCTTCTCCTATAAATAGTCTTGTAAATTTCATTTGAGAGTTGGTTGTTCATCTCATTCAAATCCTACGCATAACTTGTCTTATTTTCATTAGTGTGTTTGTGTGGTTTGTTCAATCGATCACTTCTCTTCTCTATTTCATCATATTGATGCTTGTGTTACAAACATGGTAACCTAACAGTGGTATCATTCACCAAATAGTTGGGTGAAATGGTTTTTGTTTTGAAGTTTTATTGTATACGTGTAAGTCTCGGTACCTAAACTTTCATACGCTTTAAAAACTTATTTTTTTTCACTTTAAAACTCAAGATTCTTATACTTTAAAGGTTATTTGGTGATAAAGTTTAAGTTTTTGGCAAAAAGTTTGAAACTTTACGTGTATTTCATTGTTTTTGAGCTTGGTTTTATTCATGTGGTCATTTCCCCGCGTAAGGTGAATAAGTGTTTTGGATCATCAAGTTTCACACTTTTGTGTTAGTTTGGTGATATTGAAGCTTTTTCATCATAAAAATCTGGTTTAGAAACACTTTTGGGCAGAAAAATCAGTTTCGGAAAAGGTTGGTTCATCCTACGCATAGTAAAACCCTAGTTTTACTCGTAAGCATTCAAAGTCTACGCGTAAGCTCATCAAGGTTTGATCTTCAGTGCTATTGGTTTACTCAGTCTTTTCTTGCTTGGATAAGCCTGAAAACACTTTGACTTTGGATATCTTTTACACTGGAATAAGTGTAAAGGATTTTTGGGCAAAACCCTAGTTTTACGCCTAAGCTAATCACTTACGCGTAGAATTCTTTACGCCTAAGCATTTCCTTACGCTTAAGCCTTGTCTTACGCATAAGCTAATCTTACACATAAGCATTCTACTACTAAGCTTTTTAGTTTATTCCTAAGCTAAGATTTTCCTCTAGTATACGCGTAAGCTACACATACGCGTAAGCTCTAGTTTTACGCGTAAGGTGATTTTCTATGCATAAGGTACTTTCTTTACATAAGCTGGTTTTCTACGTATAAGGATACTTCATCAACAAAGTTTCATTCGACTACAAAGATCCATCATCAACACAAGTTTCAAGATGTCTCAACCATCATACTCTAGCTACTTCCCTCATATGTATCCTCAACAACAACAACAACTCTATCAACAATATCCTCTACCATCACCACAATGAATGCAACAATTTCAACAACAATTTCCTCAAGGAGCAATTCCACCTCAAATGATTCAACCACCCCCTAGTCTACGAGTACAACCTTACAAAAACTTTCAAAATTAGCATCCATCCAAGTATGCTATGAAGGAACCGTCTTGGTTTGCAAAGATGTGTGAAGCTTTAAGTAGCCAACAATCCATTCATGAACCTGGATCACTTGATAGACCTCCAATGCTCACTCTCAGAAACTACGATCAATGGGTGATAAGGTTCTTTAGGTTTTGTGATCTAAAGAAGCCACATGGAAAGTTCTTGAAGAAGGTCATCCTTGAAGGTCCATTTCAGATGCCTACTATCACTGTACCCGGAGATCCAACTGCTAATCCACCAAGAGATGATCTCACCAACGTTGTCGGTCTTAATGAACTTACTGCTGATCAACTTCTACACTTGGAAGCCGATGAACTTGCAATGCAATACATCCTTTTAGGATTACTGATGGATCTGGACACACACCTTGTGTCAATGATATTTTGTATAATATTAATAAGCACGCAGAATTTACTTAGTAATAGTTGGAAGACAGATTGTATGATGTATTGTAAGTAAACACAGATTAAATACAAAACTTTAGCTCCAATATTATTAATGAATAATACGAGTGATCTTTGCTTATCACTAGGGTTACACCTTGAAGCCTCCGTGAATAATAAGTACGTATATAAGTAGGTTTGTACATACCTAAGACAATGACCTAGGACCTCTTTTTATAGTACAAGGAGTCCTTTACAAGATAAGTATAAAGCTAACAATATAGAATATACACAAGATCTTTTCTATACTTATCAAGACACGTTCTCCTAACCATTATCTAATAGCAGTGGTAATACGTTTCCACTACTAGTGTTATCTAAGCAGTGTCTTCCACAACTATCAGTAGTAACAAATTATTCCCAACAATCCTCCCCTAAACTTATGATTTCTCTGCAAATCAATAAGTTTCTTCAATCTGCATCATCTTCTAGGATTTAGGGAATTCAACCAAACACTTTACTTATTCTTTAACTTTTGAATAGCTCTTGAACATTGATCTTGAAGCCTATGTAACGATGCTCTGACCTTCTCATTGTCTTCATGAACTCTTATTGTTGTACATAACATTACTGTGAGAGTTCCAGCTCTGAGTGGATATTCTTTCTCAGCAAGCATGAATGCATCTACTCCATTTGCTGTAGAAACATGGTGAACTTCACATGAGTCATAGTAAAACCATTTAGTACCAGGACATGTACATGAGAATTTCCAGAAATCATCATTAACATCTGGATCATAGAGCCTTCTAAGATTAACCCATAACTGAATCTCCTTCATATTTTAAGATCTTGAGCATGAAACCTTTCTTGAACTAACTTCCATAATTTGTCAAGGTCATCTCTGTCAAAAGCTTTGATGAGATCTTCAAATTGAATGATGAAGTTTCACCACCTAGCCTTGTGATCTTCCAAGTTGAAGCAAAATTGCTAGTAGTGTATACCTCCCAATCAATGATAGAATGTCTAACTTGCAGTGGTTCTGGATAAAAATCTTCTTCTTCTATCACAATCATTTAGTCATTTGTTCTTCAGTGAACTTCTCAGTTTGAACTTTTTGTTCTTCAACAAACTTTGTCTTCTTAACAGACTGAGAATCACTATCTTTGGTCTTTCTCTTCAAATTAGAAAACCTTCTTGCTTCCTCTTCAGAATCCATTGGAATGAAATCTTTATCAACTCTTTGAACTCTGTAGTAAACACTTTCAATTTTATCATCAGACATTCCTTTGAATTGATGTCTCTTCCAATCACCAACATTGCAACAATAAGTCTTCATGTATGCAATAACTTGAGCCTTAGTTGGTTGTCTTGGTTTCTTTTGGCCTTTCTTGACTGAAACAATAGCCTCTTGAAGTGCTTGATTATTCTTCATCTGTATAAAATCGTTTAACTGTGCAGTTCTTTGTTCTGCAGTTAAAGATTTATCAGCTACAAGGTCAATTGCCTTCTTCTTGATTACTGGATCATTTGCAATCAAGAAATCAATTTCTTCTTCAGTAGGAACATAGCTGAACTCTGGAGTCTTTTCTCTAAGTCTTGTAAGTGGAACAGTGGAAATTGGATTTTCCAATCTATCCAGCCTTTTAGCCTCCATAAAGCTTACAACTTCCAATTCTTCAAGCTTTTTCTTTTCAGCAACTTGTTCTTCAGTAATCTTCCTTGCAACTTCTTCATCAAGAGCAATCTGAACTTGTTCTTTCTTTGAAATCTTTCTTCCAGTTTGCTCCTTGCTTTGCATAACAATTTTACCTTTGTCTTTCTTTTGTTTATCAATTTCTTCACTTGCAGTGACAACATTATGTTCATCAGTGGGAATATTTGGCTCTGCAGTGGAAATTGGATCAGTGGTAAAATCAGTTGCAGTACAGAAAATATCTTGCTCTAGTTGCTCTTCTTGAGTATCAGCTTCCTCTGCACCTTTACTAGAAACACCTTCATCTTCAAAATCAATTTTCCTCCCCTGAGTTTCAGCACCTGTTTTCCTCCCCTGTTTGGGAGAATTACCCAAATCTTGATCAAAACCAGCTGAATCACCATCATTAGGTGAGGATGAAGATGAGATCACCAACTTTGCAGTTTTCCTTTGCTTTTTCAACCCCTGCAACTCTTCCTTCAAGGTCTGAATCTCTACCTTCAAAAATGTAATATCCTTGGCATGTTGCTCCTTAAGTTGTGCCAAGTCTTGTTCCAGAGATTTGACCTGTTTAGCTAACTTTGTACACAAAACCATCAATTCCAATTGTTGCCCACTGCCCTCATCACTTCCAACTGTGTGACCTGTTGGGAGAGGTGAATCATGGGGCATTGGCTCAGATTCCTCCCTAGTTGGACTAGGTTGAAGTCTAGAACCACCACTGCTTGTTCCTAGACCAAAAGGTTCAGAAACATGTTGTGTTGTCATGAGAGAAGTTATCTGTTTTTGCCTCCTCTCATAGGTGTGAGAAACAGGTGGAGTATAATCAATGTTTGGAACAGAGATTATAGGTGAGTTTTGTTCAGTTGTAATCTTTGCAAGCATTTGAGGAAAGAGAGGTGTAAAAATCATGTTGCCATCTTTGTTCATGTTTTGAAAAACTTTAGGCTTGAGGCAACTGATTTTATAAACATTTGTATGGGGTTGCAGTTGAAACTCATTTAGCACTGCTTGCACAAACCTTGGATACATTAAAAATTTTGTTGAACTCTTTACATTGCCAGTCATACTTGTAAAAATATATTTTGACCAGTGTTGGAATCACTCCTAAACCATAATCAAGTGTTAGTAATTAATATGTAATAGTTAGCTTTATTATGGTCTTTATGTTTGTAATTAGCCTTAGGCTTGTGTAGAAGGCCCATGAGCCTAGGCCTTAGTCCATTAAGGAAAGGATGGAAACTAGGAGTGTTGCCCTAGCTTTCCTCCTATAAATACTCTTGTAAACCTTCATTTGAAGGTTGGTTGTTCAAGTTTTCTTTCATTCATACTCTATGCGTAAACCGTATTACTAATATCGTGTGTGTGTGTTTGTTTACTTGTTCAATCGCCTTAACCTCTTTTTATATTACTTGTGTTTGTAAAACTAGTGACCTAACAGTGGTATCAATCGCCTACTAGTTGGGTGAATCGTGTTTGTTTTTGAAGTGGGTTTCGGTCCTACGCCTAAAACGCACGTTTGATACTTTGGTTCGCTTAAAAACTTGTTTTTTACACTTTTTAATCCAAGATTCTTGTACTTTCAACGTTTTAAGGTGTTAAAATACTTGTTTTTGGCAAAAAGTTTCAAACTTTATGCGTGGATAGTTGTTTTTGATCGAGTTTTTGAACGAGGGTTCTATCCTACTCGTAACTGTTTTAGATGCTTTGGTTCATCAAGTTTCACACTTTTGTGTATTTTGGTGTTATTGAAGCTATTTTATCACACAAAAACTGATTTAGAAACACTTTTGGACAGAATCAAAATTTCGAGCATTTCTACGCGTAGTAAAACCCTAAAACTACGTGTAAGTGCTTCCTTGGTTTGATCTTCATTTTCGTGGTTTATTCCGTGTTTTCTTACTTGGATAAGTCTGAAAATACGTCGACTTTGGATATCTCTTGCACTGTGATAGTGTAAAAGATCATTTGGGCAAAAACCTTAAAATTACGCATAAGCATAAGCTTACGCGTAGAAATCCTACGCCTAAGATTTTTCCTACGGCTAAGCCTAGTCTTACGCATAAGAAAATCCTACGCCTAACTTTCTACGCCTAACTTTTGTATACGCCTAACTTTAGTGCTTTTCCCTACTTACGCGTAAGCTAAATCCTACGCGTAACTCCTTATTGTTACGTGTAACTTTGGTGTTTTTAAACATAAGTGCTACTTGGTTCTTGTCTTTTCTACGCCTAAGGACACTTCATCAACAAAGGTTCATTCGACTACAAAGATCCATTTTTACCAACATAAGTTTTCAACATGTCTCAACCACCATACTCTAACTATTTCCCTTACATTTATCCTCAACGACAACAACAACTAAGTCCACAACATCAACAATGGAATCAACAACAAGCTATTTATCAGCAACAATTTAATCAACAACATACTCCACAACTTGGTGCAATTCCCCCACCACAAATGGTTCAACCACCGCCAAGTATTCAAGTTCAACCCTACACAATTGATTTCAATCAACATCCATCCAGGAACACTATGAAGGAACCCACTTGGTTTGCAAAGATGTGTGAAGCTTTAAGCAGCCAACAATCAATTCATGAAGCTGGATCACTTGATAGACCTCCAATGCTCACTCCAGGAAACTACGATCAATGGGTGATAAGGTTCTTTCGGTTTTGTGATTTGAAGAAGCCACATGGAAAGTTCTTAAAGAAGGTTATCTTGGATGGTCCATTTGAGATGCCTACTGTCATTGTACCCGGAGATCCTACTGCTATTCCACCAAGAGATGAACAAACAAACATTGCTACTGTAATAGACTTGAATGCTCAAGAACTTCTCCACTATGAAGCAGATGAACTTGCAATGGAATATATCCTCTTAGGATTACCAAACCCAATTCTTCGTAGTGTTGATGCTCAAAAGACTGCACAGAAAATGTGGGATCATATCCGTCTTCTTATGGAAGGATCGGTACTCAATCAGGAGGATTTGGAATCCAAAATTTACTTGGCTTATGAACACTTCATGATTGAACCTGGAGAGACACTCGAGTCCTATCATCATCGTTTTTCAGACATCATCAATGATTTGGATAAACACAACATCATCATGCCAAGAATTGCAGTGAATACTAAGTTCCTGAGTTGTCTTGGTCCTGAATGGGAGAAGTATGCAATTTTTCTCCGTCAAGCGAAGAATATGCATCATTCTACATATGGATTGTTGTACGATTACTTGAAGCCTCATGAAAAGGAAGTTGATCGGGAAAGGATTCTCCGTGCTCAAATTGCTCCACCTACACATCCGGACAATCAACAACTTGCCTTATATGCTCAACAAAGTTATCCTCCTCAACAAGCAACTCAACCTACTGCCTCAGTCACACCAAACGATCAATCACAACAACCTCAACAAAATCAATTGGTTCCTTACAACAACAACAATGATCAAGCACTTCATAGTCAAACTAATGAGGAATCCGATCCGTTCGAAGCATTGCAACAGGGGTTTGTTATGATTGCTAATGCTTTTAGCCGTTATACAAACAAATCCAACAATCGTATTCGTTCCTCATCCAATACACGAAATCAGGCTGTTGTGAACAATGGACGAGTTGAAGTTCAGAATCGTGGTTATGGTCGTCAAATGGGAGGTGGTCAAGGGTTTAATGTTATGGGTAAGAATAACAACAGAGCTCAAGTGGTAGAACAGAGAAATGCTCAGAATGGGTTGAATGGTCTTCGATGCTACAACTGCAATGAGAAGGGACACCTGGCTAATGCATGCCCAAAACCAAGGACTAGGGGCAGTACTTATTTCAAAGAGGCTCTTCTTTTGGCTCTTAAGGATGAAGCTGGTAGATCTCTCACAAACAAAGAACAGAGCTTTATGTCCGATGCAGACTCAGATGATGATATGGAGGACTTGCAGGCCAATGCAGCTGTTATGTTGATGGCTAATATGCATGAGTTACACATGAGTGACACAGGCCCAGTGTATGACACTGATGGCTTGTCTCAGGTACCCGAACAAACCATCATCATATCTGAACTAATATCTCCGCCAAAATTTGAATCTAGCACGGATCAGACTGTCCAAAATGAGTCATCTACATCTCATTCTGACGATTTTCAAGTTAACCATGTAGTTACGTTTGACGATCAAGATGACCTTATGGTTTCCTTTGATAATCAAACTGACTCCGTGGTTGTACTTGAGGATCTAAAGAATGATCATGTTGTGACTCACGTTGAACAAGATGAACTGTTGCCTCATCCAGATTTTGCTCGATTAATTCAAGACCATCAAATCAAAATGGAGGAATGTTATGCATTAAATAAGGACTTAAAAAGCAAAAATGCACTGTTAACCAAGGATTTTGAATGCTTACAAATGCAACTCAACTTTTTCAAAACTCAAGAAAACCGTGAAAAAGGTTTTGAAGCCGCTTTTGCTAAATCTCATCAAAACGAAAAATATTTAGAGTGACAGATGCGTGATCTAGCCGCTTCGAAGAATGCTTTGTTGTCTGAAATAGAACAACTGAAACATGAACATAAAAGGCAAATTAACGCTCTCACCTTGGAAAATCAAAAAGCTAAGGCTGAGTTGTTAAATTGTCAAAAACAGTTCTCAGCATACAAAAAGCATTCAACAAATCGGGTAGATGACCTTCTTGCAGAAATTATTGGCTTGCAAAACAAAATTAAAGAGTTTAAAACTGTTGTTTACAAACATGGTGAATCAGTAACAGCTATTGAAAAGTTTACTTTAAAACCCAATCCAAAAGGATATGGACCAAATCTAGCTGATTACAAACCAAAGCTTTCACTCAAAACATTCAAACCAAATCCTGAAGTTTCCAGTGCAGAATATAAAATTAATGATACTGTTATGAGTGTTGTTGAATATCATCGTCAAGAGGAATTAGATGCAGAAGACGAGAGTCGATCAAAATTAAAAACAGTTGTTTACAACAAACCTTTTAATTATTCAAAACCGGTCACTTTCGTCACACCAACGGATTCTACTAACACACCAAGGGTTATCATCAAAACACCTGAGTCTTCTAATGTTAATCCCCAACCAGACTATGCACAAATTTATGGTCCTTTACCTTCAATCAGTGAAGTAAACTCAAAACCTGAAAATCGCAAAATTCTTAGATATTTTGATATTTTCATGGCTGACCTCAAAACTTTAGAACATGAGATAGAACATCATTCTGAAATCAAAGTTCAACACTTTCAATCGCCTTTAGCGCGAGAACAAAGAGACATTTTTCAGAAAAATCTTTTACCAAATGTTAAAAATTTGAAAAGTTGTGCATTATCTTGGGAAAAGGATTTTCATAAGGAACTTGGAATGATGAAGGTCGTTTTCGAGAAAACTGAAATATCTATTTCTAATACTAAACGCAAAAAGAAAATGTTGAGAAAAGATGTTGATCGACTCTTGGAAGATGTTATCTGTGCTGATATCCATAATGTTGTGTTATTCTATTCTTTGCCACATGCATCTGATTATATCTCTGCTGATAATGTTGACTCTGTGGTAACTGTTGAGAATACTGATAATGTGCTTCAGATCGAGTCTTTAAAAGCTGAAAATAAACGATTACTTAACGAAATTTACAATGCAAAACGTCGTCTTCATTGGTGTGAAAAAGATATTCACAACCATCAACTTAGTTTTCAAAAGAAAATCGCTCAGTTGAGTGCAAAATCTTCTGATCCTAAAATTGAGCAACTGGATGATCAAAACGTGTCTTTGAAAAGTCAAATCTCTAAATATGAACAAGAACTTCTAACAGTTAAACAGGAATATGGTGTCATATTTGATTTACTCAATAAGACTCGACATGAAGCATCAAACGAACTTGATCACTATCTTGCTCACACTAGAGAAGTCATGAATTTTGCTGGTAATATTCGGTCTGAAAATCAAGATTTGATTCACACTATCTCTAAGCTAAGAGAAATGTTAGGAAAGTATGAACAACTTCCGCCAACCATCATTAAGAGATTAGCACCAGTCACACTTAGTAATCGTGCACCTAGAATCCCTACTGCCAAATCACAAGTTGCTAACGTGCTTCCTTCTACTGAAACAGGAATAGTTGCATCTTTTCCAAATGTCCGCACTTCACAGCATAGGAGCACTCAATCGAAGAATAGGAAGTTGCGACCTAAGAAAAGATCAATAAGGAATGCTGAAGTAGAAGAACATCCTAGGACTATGAATAAGACTCACGTTGCTTCCACTATAGATGTTGCGTCTGGAAAATGTAATAGAAATAGTGATGTAACGAATGCTAAACCTTTAAGCACTTTTGATATTCAGTCTGATGCACCTTGTGTTATTTGTCGTAAAAGTATGAATTCTGATTGTCATGACAAATGTGTTGCTAAAGCTATAATCTCTCGTTTACGGAATCCTAAGAATCGGAATACCTCTAGGCCCACTAATCAATCTCAGTCTGTGCTTGGTACACCGCCTTCTTTAGATTCTAAGGCAAACATTGTTGTCACTGTAGCTCCAGTTTCACCTCCTAAGAATGTAGTACCACCTAGTGCATTCACTAAGACTAAAGCAAAGAGTAGTTATAGATGGCAAAAATGGATATATAACACACTAGGATTTAAATGGATGCCTAAAGTCATTAATGTATGCATGTCTCATATACCTGCTTCGGAACCCTCTAACATTTCGGCTTCCACATCTACTTCTATTCCATCTGTGTCGTCTGTGTGTAATGCAGGTGATACAGATCATTCTTTGGATTGTTGATAGCGGATGTTCCCGACACATGACAGGCAATCTTAAACTGTTATCAAACTTTATTGCAAAGTTCATTGGCACTGTCAGTGTAACACCCCAACCTGACAAGGGTAAAGATATCACAATACGGTTTCATATCAGAACTTTAAATAATATACAATAGTGGAAGCCTTTACAAAATAATCAAAAGAAAACATAATAACTTAATAATCAAAATAAATCTAAGATCTCTATAGTCACAACTTGCTCTCAATTCTACTCTCAACCCAGATCAGCCATCCCATAAGCTCATCTTGAACGCTTAAAACCTGCCGCAGGAAAAGAAAATGCGGCTGAGCTTACAAAGCCCAGTGAACGGATATAACAGAAACATAAACTAAAAAAATGAAAATACAACATAAAACAATGACACGAATAACAATGTCACAACGAAATGAGATTCAATGAATCATGGAGGATTCTGAGGAAACACAATTACATTCAAATCTGGAAGAACAAATAACAAATACGAACAAACACATAGCACATTTCTGACACAAATGCAAACACATTAAAATAACCAGACCTTAACTAAATCAGGAAATTCGAGTGCATATAAGCCAAACGAAATATCAAAACTAACAGAAACAATTTCTATGAAGTAAACATGACATTCACACAAATCAGATAAGTTACATTTAATAAACTTAACCAGTGTCGTAGCAGCGGAAAACAACAGTCAACACATAGTAGTCACACATACCAATGAGAACACCTTACAAAAACTATAATTAAATGAACTAGAGGCATAACATAGCAGATAGTAAGTTAACATGCCAGACATTATAAATTAAACCATTTTCCCAGATCAAACTTTAGTATAAGCAGAATTTAAACATGGCAGGTCATACATACAGACAGAAAACACACTAGACAAACTATAACTCAACAGACAAAGACATAACATAGCCATTAGCAATTATCAGAACAGATATCATAAGCTAAACCAGTTTTCAGATCAAATCTTAACATCAGCAGAGTTTTAACATAGCAGATCAAACATAAGCAGATAGATACCCTAACGGATATGTAGGATCGTTATTTTTATTGTGTTGATGATTCGGGTGGTCTTGGATGATCAAAATACATGTTTGCCATAGTTAGAGAGTTAGTAGAGAGAGAGTGTCTTCTTGCTAGAGGTTTACACAAAATATGGAATATTAGATTAATGAAGAAGCACCACCCCTTCCATGGATGGAAGGGGTATTTATACTTACAAATACACGACCTCCTATCGGCCTGTGGATCAGGGATACAGTGGGTAAAGACCCGTCCTTCCTCCACGGTGTTGCACTACGCTAAACTAAACTAATAACTAACTAATAAACTGATAAATAACGTAACTAACGACAAGTCTACGAGCTAACTTAAGCTAGATAACATTTGGGGTGACCGACTCTTCACTATGGAATTTTCTAATTCCTAACAATCTCCCCCTAAGGGAGGTCACCCCATGTTTTACATTTCGAATCCTAGCATTCTTTTATCTTTTTTCTTGAGCTCGTAGACTTCAATTCTTCATTTCAACAATCTTTGTGCTTTTGTAGTGCAACTTCAAAGTCTGAGTGCTTTGTACTTTCAGTGGAGGTCTTTGAACCGATCCACATCTTTGATGATCTTCGAGCTTACTTTGAGATCATCAGCCACAGCAAATCTCTTTGGATCATCCATAGTTGTGTTGCCTTCATGTGATGTTGTGAATTTCGGACCGACATGCTCACACTTTTGAATCATGACATCTTTCCATCAGAGAAGCGGAAGCCTTACTGGTTCATGATATTTGCAGCAGCGTAGCAGAAGCATAGTATGAAATATCAGAACCAGGTTATGTAGATATGCACCAGTCATGATTTCTTCAAATTACGTGTGGATGTTGTGAGCATGCGGCTTTGGATTGACGCCTCAATTCTGATCAGCTGCAACCGTCCAAATGTACCTGCAAACAACAGTTAGCAATAAAACACACGAAAGTGTCTTTGACCACTTTCGTTGAATTGAGGTACACGGCCCACGGTTCCCCGTTGATCAGTACAAGTACTGCCTGTGATCAGGTAGGATTCCGAAGAATCTCCTTGACAGGGTTTCGCAGCTGTTCTCAAACCGGAACGTCTCAAAGAAGACAACACGGAGTGAGTGAACCAGCAAATTGAGATTCACTGATTGATGAAAAATGATTTGAAAAACAATCGCATATTGCTTGAAGAAAGAGTTTTGCAATACGACGAAGGTTTTATGAGAAAGATCAATTTTCAATCAAAATACTTTTTGTATTAGAGAATGAGTACACATTCGACGTGCTAGCGAAAAGAAGAGATTCGCACATCGAACGGTTTTTCTAAAAGTATTTTTCAATCAGATATACTTTTTGAATTTGAAATGAATACACATTCGACGTGCTAGAGAAAAGAAGGTTTGCACATCGAACGGTTTTTCCAAAAGTATTCGTCAATTCCATTCCTGGACCAAGGTTGATTCACGAGTGAATCTCCCCATTGTTTCTATCCAGTTGTCACAAGCTTGATCTTACGAGAAGATCTCACATGTCACCCACCAAGAGCTTGTTAGATGTTGGCTCTAGAAGGATTTCCATCTTCATTGTGAATATTTTTACATATCACTCGGATGTTCTGGCAATACCACAAGGATAATGCGTAGGACTCTTAATATATACTTACTTTCCACATTGTGTGAAAAAGAAAGTCTTCAAGAATTTAGTGTCCTAACGAGATATTGTGGATGATCTCTTGGCTCTAGACTCAATAGTGCATTTTTGGTTCCTGTACCGGAGACTAGGGAGAGGGTCTCCTTCTTCAATATCAACAATCTCTAAGAGAAAGTCGATAGATTATGTCGGTTCCCCGTGAGAATGAAACAAGCCCTTTTAAGAGGAACTTGAGTGGCTTGGGAAGTTTAGTGCAGTGCGTCACTGGGTCCATGACGTCTTGTCTTCAATACTAGTGTTACCTTAGTAACAACCAGTAGCATATGTATTGAACCCGGTTTCTGCCCTAAGGTTGAATTGATGGAGGGCTATTTCTTTTCACCCTTTTTCACATTCAGTTCTTTTTCATTCTTCAACCCCTTCAGTGCTTACCGAGACTTCATAACTAGAACCTTGTTGGGTTTATTCCAGTACTAGCTCTGTCTCAGTCCGCACTCTTCCCATATCTCATTTTTCTCCTTTTTTCAATATACCTAAGGACTCTACACTATCTAGTGGATTATCCCTGGGTAGATCCCTCCGGTTCTGGCGGATCGTGGGAACTAATACCTAACCTCACCATCCTTATAACTCCATACATAAAGTAAAATGGTCGGTCTTTTGGTACAGTTCATTCTTCCTTGAAACCAATTGAAAAATCATTTGGAAAAATAATCAAGGTACTTGTGATACGAGATCAAAGCATTTTGTACCTTAATAGTTTTGATCATTTAGAAAACCTCCCCCTCAACATGTGCATATGATTTAGAAATTGTTTAGCACAAGGAGGCAAGAGGACTTTGAAATATTTTCTTTGATCACAATTTTCATACGAAAAAGCCATTTGATTTTCATGGTAAAATTATCCCCCTCAATATGTGCATAGGATATTTAAAATCATTTTATCACATAGAGGCAAGAGTTCTTTTGAAGTACATCCACGATCACAAAAGCCATTTAGAAAACCATTTGAAAACTTAATCAAGGTACTTTATAAATCACTTTAAAAAGCTTTCGTACCTCGATAGTTTATTTGCTCCCCCTCAACATGTGCTTCAAGATTCGAAAGCATTTATCACATATGAGCGAGCAGCGTGCACAATTAAATCAAAACGATCACCTTTTATCAAATTTCATAATTAAATCACAAATTCTCCCCCGATCAAAAATATCAAACCCTTTGAGATTTTGGATCCCAAGTGATTTAATAAGGTTTAGAAGATATGGGAGAATATGTGGCCTGGTTTAAATACTCATCATGTTTTTTGGATAAATCCTCCTCCTCAACATGTGCATTGTGTATGAAATCGTTTGGCACATGGAGGCAGGAGTGCCTTTAAAGGACTAAAACCAATTCCATTTAAAACAGATTTGAGATTTAAATCACGATCTCTACCCCGATCAGAAATATCAAACCATTTGAGATTTGTGATCCCAACTGATTTAAATCATTTAGAAAAATTTGGGGAAAGACGTGGCAAGATTCAATTTTTGAAAAATGACAGATAAGGACCAATTTAAGACATTAAAGATTGTTAGTGTCAGGTATGATAGTTTTTAAGAGATCTTTTAGTAAAATAAAACAATTTCACAATCAAACAAGAACAGAAAAAATTTCATTTTGAAAGACCTTGATTCTAAAGAAAAAATCATACCATGACATAACATTAAATCTTTAGATCACCACTTATATTGTACAAAGCGGAACTTTTGTGAAGAAATATCGTTTGAAAATATTTTATTTTAAATCACTCTCTCCCTCAATCCATGACCGTAGTCGATAATTGAGTGACTCAAGTTTTGATAAAATGAAGTCCGGTGATTTTCAAAATTTAGTCCAATATATTTTCAAAACAACATTGTTCAATTTTCAAAACAATTTAATTCAATTAACTCAAAAATTGTTTCAAAATGGTATCCTGCACAAAGATTCGTTAGGTGGTTGAGAAGCTTTTGTTGTTGCTGTAGGGCTTTGAAGAAAAACCGTCTACATATGCAGTGAGACTTCTTCTTATTTTTCATTTTGAATGCCAAATGAGGTCCAATTAAGCTCCGTTTCTTCAATCACTTAGAAGAAAACCATCTTCTGATGCAGTGAGACCTCTTACGTTGCATTTATGCCAACTCTCCATAGAAGTCCAATTAAGCTCCGTTTCTTCATTTGTCAACCCAAGATATCGTTACCCTTTCCTTGCGGCATCCAATCATGTTCATTAGTGGGATCCGGATCGGGAACATTCTTATATACCAATATACCTGCATATGTTAGTGAACACACATACAAATATATGGTGGTCGACAACACCCAAACAACAATCGACTAATAAAAGTCAATCCAACATATCAATCAGATCATGTAAGGTATGGGTATAATGTGTTTCTCAAACTCTAATCATCTAAACCTAACAATCATATCCTAGAAACCTAGTCCTTCAACATAGGCAATTATATTTTTTCAGATAAGCACGTAGGATAATTAAGAAAGTCCGTTAGATGATATAAATTTGAAAACATTTTCCCCCTCAATCAATGACTTATTTTCTGAAAAGATTAAAAGCGCTGAAGTCATTGATTGAGTTTTCAATTTTCACAAAAACTCTGAATCTGATTGTTTTTAAAGCAACTCATTTACCACCATTTTTGAAAAACAACAAATATTTTTCTGAAGAATTTTAGACGGAAAAACATTTGTGTAGGAACAGCAGTCCTTCGACATACTTTCCTCAAATTGTTTTAGGATAAGTGCACGAAATATTTGAAAATTGTTTAGCGCAACACTTTCCTTCCTTTAAAAGAACGGGTTGCTATCAGAAATAATAGCAAGCCATAGTTTAAGCACGGGTTACAGTCTGAAGTAACTGCAAGCCATATTTTGAGACATGTTTAGAAAGAAATATTTACACCTCCTGCTCGAACTTCATCTATGGTCCCGTGCCATTGTTGAATGACATTTCTAAGACCGCAGATGTTATCGATACCAGAAGACATGTCTTGAGAAAACATATTTTTGGTATTTTTAAATTTTCTGATTTTTATGGCTTTTTGAAGATTTTATATTTTTCTATTTTCTTTTTGTTGGTTT